>KN361969.1:0-12870 GCA_000785685.1 Uromyces viciae-fabae
AGAAAAAGAAAAAGAAAAAGAAAAAGAAAAAGAAAAAGAAAAAGAAAAAGAAAAAGAAAAAGAAAAAGAAAAGGACAAAGAGAAAAAAAAAACAAGGAAGGAAACAAAAGCAAAAAAGAAACAGAAAGAAACATTCTTTCATTGTCATTTTTATTTTTACCTGTTTTTTTTTTCTCTTTCTTTCTATTCCATTTTCCTTTTTTGCTTTCATTTGTTTTTTTTTTAACTTTTTTTTTTCTTTCTGTTTTTTTTTCTTTCTGTTTTCTTTCTTTCTGTTTTTGTTCTATTCTATTTTCCTTTTTTGCTTTGATTTTCTTTTTCTTTTTTTTTCCTTTTTATTTTTCTCTTCTTTTTTCTCTCTTTTTTTTTCTTTTTCTTTCTCTTTATGTTTCTTTTTATGTTTCTTTTTCTTTTTCTTTTTCTTTTTCTTTTCCTTTTTATTCTCCTTTATTTTATTTAATTTTCTTTTCTTTTTTTAACTCTATTTTATTTGATCTTGTTGTATATGAAAAAATAATTATTGTATATTATATAATTGCTCCCAGATGGTGTTGTATGAAGCTTCATACAACTCTGGCACCACCCCAATTGTTGTATACAATAATTTTGGGGCTACACTGATCTTTTTTATGACACAGCTACAACAAGGTGCCATGGATTTAGCGCTGCCCAAAAAAAACCATCTTTGTTGGCATTGTGGTTTTTTGGATGGGGGTGGTTGATGAAGATGAATTTAAAAACAGAGGTGGAGATGATAAGCCGCTGTGGAGGGGAAGATATCTGAGTTCTAAGATAGGAACAGGGGTTTTGGAATGAAAAGGACTCAATTCTGATGGCAAGTGCTAGTTTTAAGGTTTGCACCAAACCTTCAAACTTTGTACCTATGTCAAAACTGGCTATGTAGAACTATGATCTGTAGTAGAGTGCACTAATTATTATATTATATGGATACTTGCAATAGTTAATATACTCTCAAGTCCACACAACAATTTCAATAATTATTTCTATTGTAATTAAATTATATTAGGTGGACTAATTTCTGGCCCATAGTTCCATAGATGACTATGGGCATACTTCCATACTTGTAAGTCACAGTATGGGAAGTATGCAAATGTTTTCCAATATAGACCCCCAATTCTATCAGGAATCTCAGTCTGACATTCTGGAGTGGGTTTGATGAGAGGGGAGGTTGGCCTTCTGGGGGATGACACAAAGGTGCAACCAATCTGATACAGCTATTGGTATTGGCCATGCATCATATTGCCATACTGGCTGATACTGTGTATTGGTATTGGATTAGTTTGTCAATACAATACCACATTTCTGTGTGGTATGTATTTCCATGGCCAATCCAATACACAGAATTTTTTTACTGTGTATTGGCCCTCCAATACCACCCAATACTTGAGGGTATTTGTGGTATTGGTGTGTTATCAGCGCTCCAATACCATTTATTGGCCCTGCCAATACAATATATGGTTTTTGAAAACCATGTATTGGGAGACCCAATACAATACAACTGTATTGTATTGCACAGCCAATACAATACAACTGTATTGTATTGCACAGCCAATACAATACAACTGCACAGCCAATACAATATTCACAGCCAATACAATACAACTGTATTGTATTGCACAGCCAATACAATACATGGTTTTTGAAAACCATGTATTGGGAGACCCAATACAATGCACGGTATCGGCCGTGTATTCTATTGTATTGTATTGTATTTTTTCACTGTTGGATGACGGGAAAAAACTTTTGGAATAATGATTGCCTTATGATTCAATATTTGTAGAATAATTCTATTTTCTAATTTATAAAATAAATAAATTAAAATACTAACTAAACTATTACTCAAACTACTATACTTAAACTACAACTCTACTCTAAACTCTACTCTAAACTATACTCTAAACAACTATCCAAAATACTTTGGCCAGGGAAGATGAAAAAAAAATCATTTTAATAAATTAATTGTTTTGTCTAAAAAGGTTGAGACAGTAATCCAAGCAAAGTAAAATTGTCAATGCTTCAATACAAATAGTTAAAATATTTTTACAACTATTAAGTTTAACACTCATGATATTTTGATCAACAAACCAATTATCTAAAATTAATGCAAGAAAGCTGCATATTTTATCATGAAGAAAATAAAACATGAGTAAAAAAAGAAAAAACATTAGACATAAATCCAGCCAGGCTTCTTGTTGTCTTGTTAATCTTTGAATTTGCGTAGGCTGAGAATTTTTGACGCAAGATAGAGAATATATAAAATCAGTTTTGACATATGTTGATGATGGTGATGATTTTTATTGTCCAATTCTTCAAATTATTCTAGTTTTTTGTTCCCAAATTTCAATTCCCCCAAACACTAGCTTCCTGTCCTCATTCCTACAAACCAACTCAGTGGTATCATGATTGACAATCTTCTAACTACAAAATGATAAAATAGACTGTGAGACCAGCAGCGGGCCAGCTACACTACCTGTAGCGTGTAGCATACCATAGCTTATTAAGCTACACTACAAAAGTGCTACTGTTAGCGGGCTATTTTGGCCCACTAGCGCTGCAAGACAAAAAAAAATTGAAAATGTAGCAGTAGCTTAGTGTTAGCGGTTTTCCCGTGACATCCACTACGATAAATATGAGGGTAGCGGCCAGCTGGGTTGCTTATAGCTTAACACAAGCCCCTTGTTTGAGAGGGGCACCAGGGCACCTCACAAGCTCTCCTCAAAAGAGGGGCTTGCATATTATCCCCATTTTTTTGCCTGAGAGGATCTGCAACAAGAGCCATAAAATGTTTTTTTTTTTGGCAGATCTTGTCTTACAGGGTAATAAGGTGTACCAGGAGAGAAAGATCACCTGGCCCCAAAAGCCTTTGATCTTCTCCACCTGGTTGTATTTTTTTTATATTTTTAAGGTGAATTTCAATCCATCATCCTAAAGGTCTTCGACCTTGAGGACCATTTTTAAAATATTCCCCAAAAACTGTAAGAATGTGTATTCCAATGCTTACAGTCTCCCTGGTGTTCCGCCTATTGACTTAAGCAAAGAGCCAGAAGCTGTTCCGGCTCTTTTCTTTAGTCCTGCTTTTTGGCCACTATGGGTCTTATGAATCTCTTCGCGTAGAGCTGTAAGAAGCTCAAAGGTTGAATCAATACCTGAGTTGCTCCAATATCAACGTAAAAAATGAGGAAGCTAATGATTAATTGCTTTGGGGTCATAACTACAGGCGCTGTTCTCAGTGTCTGGCAAACACTGAGAACCTTCATGTCAACCGCAAGTCTTGACATCTTCAAGATGGCCTTTTTCAAAAAGAATTGGGATTTTTTTTTTCTCATCTGATTTGTTTGTGTGCCATTTTTGAAGCGGCTTCAATGAGTGAGTCAGTCAATACAGACTCAGATGAAACCTATACCATGTACAGTTGCACTCATAACTCAATATTAGAATTACGTTATGTTGAAAATATGAACAAAAAATGATAAAGTGGTTTTTAATATTTCATTTTTTATTTATTTTTATTTTTAATTTTTTTTATTATTATTATTTTGTTTTTGATTTTATAAAGATTTTTTGAATTATTTGTTGATTTTTTTAGTCTAAACAAAAAACAGGAATTAAAGAATGACAAGTGGGGCTCACACTTGGATTGTCTCAGGGGCACGGAGTTAAGAGGATGAAAGAGCCAATGAAGAGTTTATTACTTTAAGAAAACTCAGACTATTTATAGCAAAAGAAAAAAGTGGTTGTGAAACCTAACAACTAGAGAGCCCCCCACTCAAGATCCAGAGGGGGCCTAAAAATTAATAAAATAAAATAATAAAAATCAAAAAGAATTAAGAGAATTTCGAGACAAGTTTAAGATAAAGCAGACTGACACACATGCAGATAAGCTAGACAAAGACAGGAAGAGCATCACAATTGCTGAGGGCTTTAATCCCAGCAAATTAATTCTAAACAAGATAAAAGTAAAATAAAAGAAATAATAGAACGTAGAGATAAGCAAAACAACTCAGTGATTTAGAAGTCAGGGCTCAGTGGCTACAAGCTTATTCAAAGGGTGTATGATCAGACTACTTGTAATGTTTTTCTCAGATTTAATTTAACTGTTTTAAATAAATAAAAAATAAATAAATAAATAAAGAATAAAAGAATAAAAAAATAAGAAGGAAATATTTTCATAGCATATATGAGATAATTTTTAATGAGAGAGGCATAAGAAAAAGAGTGAAATTTCAACAACAAGATAAAAGTAAAATAAAAGAAATAATAGAACGTAGAGATAAGCAAAACAACTCAGTGATTTAGAAGTCAGGGCTCAGTGGCTACAAGCTTATTCAAAGGGTGTATGATCAGACTACTTGTAATATTTTTCTTAGATTTAATTCAACTGTTTTAAATAAATAAAAAATAAAAAAATAAAAATATAAAAATAAAAGAATAAAAAAAAAATAAGAAGGAAATATTTTCATAGCATATATGAGATAATTTTTAATGAGAGAGGCATAAGAAAAAGAGTGAAATTTCAACATGTTATAAGCGACTGTACAGCAGGTGATGGATCCATCAAAACCTGGCTCTTTGAGGCAGGTGTTGGAATGGACCCACTGAGAAAAGTTGCCCGCAAGTTTGACCACTAGAACCGCCAGAAGCAGGCAGTTCTAATGGTCAAACAGGCGGATAGATTTTCTCAGTGAATCTCCATCTGTGAGGTTTGGCAGTTTTGCCCCACCACAACTGCAAAACCTCTCACACCAAATTCCAACATTAGGAGCAAGCCCCTCTTTTGGAGGTGCGCTCTGCGAGTGGGAAGTCTTTGCCAGCCATGTTATACAGGCCCTCCAAACCAAGGGGCTTGTGTTAAGCTAGGGGTTGCTTGAGGGAGCTGCTTCCTTCAACAACTCAGCTGGGTTGTTGGAGGAAGCAACTCGCTCCCTCCAACAGCCGCTACACTAACCAAAAGCCTAGCAGCCAGTTTTTTTTGGGCCACACTACCAGTAAGCTTGGCGGCCTTCTTTTTGGCACTGTGGTAGTTATTAGGTATGGTTTGGCTGCGGAGAATATCTGTAACTATATCTCCGCCGCCCACCAAACCTGTGCACAAATCTGTGCACATGTGAGATACAGATACCAAAAAAAAAATGGGGGTTCGGTGAGCTGTGTGTGTCAGATATTTTGTATATCCAGACACACACAGCTCACCCAAAAAGTGTGTCAATATCAATCCGCCAAATAGGTGGATTGATATCGACACACTTACAAAAAAGGCAGCCGTTCAGCTGCGGCGGCAAGTGTGCGGATTTTGCGCACACAGCTCAAGAAAACCAATGGCTGTTTTGAGGAACTAAACCTGCAAGAAGAGATATTGTTTTACCTGCATTCCCAGGATTACCAACTCAAAAACCATATATCTACAGCTTTGTTTGTAATTTTTTAGCTGTAGTTAAGATATTTATGACCAACCAATATCACAAATTCACTTGAACCATCTTCCTGAGCAAAGAAATAAAATACAAAGGTGTCAGTTGGCTCCTTCATTTGAACTGATTTTATTTCAACTTATAGTATCCACATTGAAACATAAAATGATATTATTCAAGCTAAACAAATATTTTCTTTTCCAAATTCATATCATTCAAAAATCTTTCTATTAACTTTGCAAAAAAAAAAGGTTGTAACATAAAGCTTATTGCTCTAGCTTGGATTCACTGATGATTCTATTAAAAAGGAAAAGAAAGATCAACATTAAAAATGAAGAATAGGCATGGTAAATGTTTGGGAAGCTTCTTCTTTGATGATTTGTTGAGAAAAATAATCCATTTTAAAATAGAATTACTGTGAATTGTTCACTCACTTGCAAGTTTCTCAGTTATCAAAGCTAAATCCGTCTTTAATTGTAATAACTTGGCAACTTCAGAGCTGACCTCACCTTGAATGGATCCACTTTTAATCTTGCGTACAAGATCACTTTGGGCTTCAAGTTTCTGTTCGATTTCAATCATTGCAGGAGGTTTTAGACCTGTAAAATTAGGAGTAGAATTCTTTGAATCCGATTTTTTGCTCGATTTTTTTTTCGATTTTTTAATATCTGAGTTACCGCCAGGATCCGTGCCGTCAATGGCTGATTTGTTACCGCCATATTGTTTCCGCCAAAAAGCCGCTCGATCGACGTCGATTTTCCTGAAGAGATAGACGGCTTCTCCAATCACATGACCAGCTAATAAATCTATACCAAACGTTCGACTTAGTCTTCTCATTGGTGCATTAAGTTGCTTGAGTATCAGGTCACATGTGGTGGGCATAAATGGATGGACTAGCACCGAGAGAAGATAAACCAGATTTAAGCTAACAAGCACAATTTGCGCACAACGACGGGGAGAAGATAAAAGAAGATTGTAGTCGATTTTATTGTCTTGGAGGTATTGGTTCCCTCGAGCTGAGATGGCCATGACTATGGACAATCCATTCCGCAGTTTAAGCGACTCCATCGAGTCGATATACTGGCTTAACATATTGTCAATGTCATTTACGAATTCTAAATCATCTTCATCGAATTGACTGCGTCTATCGCTTTCATCCGAGACTGTCGAAAATTGATCCACAGGTACGGATGACGATCCAGATTGAGCGGGTGTAGAAGCAATGACCGGCCAAGATGAAGGATTAGGTACAACTGAATGATATCGAGCGTTACAAAATTTTACAATTCGATTAACAAAATTCCCAAGGTTATTCAATAATTCCGAATTAGCTTTAGCAATGAAATCCGTCCAGGTAAATTGTGCATCATTTGTCTCAGGTCTAGTTGCAATTAGAAAGTATCTCCAAACTTCAGATGGAACTCCAGTTTCTCTAGCATTTTGTCCAAAAACTCCTACGTTGTTCGATTTTGAAAATTTCACATTTTCGTATTGCAAATATTCTGGCAAAAGTGGTTTCAAAAAAAAAAAAAAAGGGTCATCAAAGTGAGCTCAAGCTCAACATTAATAGGTAGAAAGAAGACTAACCGGTTGTACTAATATGATTTAACATAGTCCACTCTTGGCCAGTCCCCATAAGGTAAGCCGGGAACAAAATCGTATGGAATGGAACTTGGATCATCAAAAAAATACGTCAATTACCGATCTCGAAATGTTTTTCACCTTTCCATAAAAAGCTTTGAATGAAAGTGCGCTAACCATTATCCTTTCCCATAAACTGATACAGGGTTACTTCTTTAGGATTATTCCACCACTTCTTCCAATCTTCAGTATAATTTGCCGTAATACTTGGATATCCAATGGGTGCATCAAACTGAAGGAGAAATAAATGGACACGGGTGAAAAAAAATCCCAAGTTGCATGGATTAGAGATTACATAAAGGCACGGTAACCATACTAGAGGCTACTTACCCAAACATACATCACTTTATTCTCCCAACCCTGCAGTGGAACTGGAACGCCCCATTTTAAATCTCGAGTCAAACACCGCTCTCGTAAACCATCCCTCAACCAAGCCTCGGTAAACGCTTTGCCGTTAGCAGACCAATGTCGACCTTCTTTCGCAGCGTTATACCAGGTTTCAATTTGAATTTGCAACTTAGGTAAGTTCAAAAATAAGTGTTTTGATTTCCTCGAAATTGGCGTTGATGAACAAATCTTGCATTTTTTATCAATTAGTTCAATTGCATCTAAAGTTTGACAGCATGCATCACATTGGTCACCTCGAGCACCCTGTTTTTTTAGAATTTTCGAAAAGCGCATGAGGTCAGTATGGTAGTCATGTAATAAAATCGGAAACTCTAGTTGGAGTGGTTTCAAGTTAAGAGAAAGGTTTGAGACAGGTGCACTCACGGCTGAAAAGCACTTAGGACAAGTTCCCTCGACAAATCGATCGGCTAAGAACCTGAATTGAATTGAATTTCCGACTTATTTTAAAATTGGCTTTCCGGTCCCCATACAAGGATTTCTCGCTATTGTGATGAAACTGCAAGATACTATACATCAGCAACTGACCTTACATCTTTTTCACAATACACTTGTTCCATTTCATGTTCAGTTAGATGACCTTTGTCATATAAAGCAGTGAAAATGTCCTGGCAGATTCTGTTTTAATAACTCGAGATTGAAAATAGAACCAGTGTAAGAAAAAAAAAAATTTTTTTTTGAGCAAAGTTGGAAGCCTTGGTCTTTTTAATTTTCTTCTCTTTTGGAGGATAAAAGAAACCGCTGGTTTAAAACACACTCTGTTTGTTTGGGTGTAGTTGTTCGACCAAAGTAATCAAACCCACTGGAGATATAAAATGTTTCGTTAGTAAGATGCAGATTTCAGTATTGAGGAAAGAAAAACCATTCAAAGAAAGAAATTTGACTCACATGTCAAACCATTGATAACTATCTTTATGTATCTGGTGATACTTATCACACAAATCCCTGGGGTTTACTCCTTCTTCTAAAGCTTTGGTCTCGGTAGTCGTACCATATTCATCTGTTCCACAAATGTATAAAACCTGTGAAACCGTAGGAGCAGTTCTGGAGTACCTTGCAAAAACATCTGCAGATAAAGTTGAACCAATTATGTTTCCTAGATGGGGAGCATTATTCACGTAGGGTAGAGCAGAGGTAATCAAAATATTCGGCCGGTCAGATAGTGGGACACTGACGATGGAGAAAATACGACAAAAGTTTACTATTAAGTCAGATCTGGATATAGAAGATAGGAATTTAATTTTTTGATTGACTGACATCTTTCCTTCAGAATTGGTGACTTGAGGTGCCAACAGGACTTGGTCTCTAACTTTCTGATTTCCACTCAATGGATTACTAGTAGTCATGATGAGTTCAATTGGAGAAGGAAGGTTGATGATGAGTAAATGTGTCGTTCCCTGCTAGACGTCTCAGCGGTAATAAGGCAGTAGGCCTCGAATGGACGAGGGGTGCGGAGGCTTCTCCTCAAATTCAATATGACATTGCATACCTTTGAAGATGAAATCACGTCACCTTCACCTAAATATATTATGTACATATCAATTCCCTTCATCTCAATCCACTAATGGGACTTTCAATGCTTTCCTTTGCTTTATAATTTACAGGGAATTTCGCCTGATGATCTCTTTCTGACTTATTTTTACCAATAAAATTTTGCTTATTCAAAGAAAAAAAATTCATCCATCTTCCAATCAGGTCTTTTTTGATTGACACTGATGTGTAGGGCTCAAGTAGGAATGGGTGGTGCATTCTGAACCCCGCAGGAGTAAGGGTTTCAGGTGTTGAATAATTGGGTATGAGTACTGATTTTTAATTTATAAACCATCCTTCTTTCATCTTCACTGTTCATTGGTCAATTCTAAGCTTTGGTAAGGTCTCAATTTCCTTCAAGTGTTTTTTTATTTTTGAAAAATTTGATTTCTTCAATCATTGAGTGAGTGTTTTTACTTCCATGTTTTAAATTGGGCATTGAACTTTACCCCAGGTCAACCCTATGCACCAGGTTTTGACATCACCAGTAATTCAAAATTGGGTTTTATTATTTTTCAAGTACTTTTGATAGGATATCCACTTCTTTTGATTTTATTTATTTATTTATTTATTTGAGAATAGTAATTCAAGCCCAAATCTCCCAAATACTTGATGGTCTCAAAAAGATGAACCCCCAATTGGCTTCAATTATAAATGACCATGACTCAAAACAATCCAATCAGCCGTTAGTCTTGAACAGCGAGTTGATAGCAACATCATTTTCTAGTTTCGAGTTTTCCTAGATGAATATTGAAGTTTTCTATTTCAGTGACCGCCTCAAGAAGAGGCCTAGTCATTCATAGCTAGTGTTCCACAATACAATCAAATCACATTGAGTTTTTGGAGTAAAAATCAATAAGCCCACTGCAACAACGTCCTAAGTTTTGGTGTTGAAGGGCAGACCTCTATGAGCACCCTCCACTTGTTACAGCTCCAATTCATGAGAAGCTCGTCTCTAAAAATTCCTAATTCTCATTCTGACCCTTTACAGTGCGTTCAATGCTACTTTTCTCATCCGGTCAATACTTGAATGTCTACGAGTTCGTTTGCTAGAAACCGCGCGGCTGAGTGCTTTGCTTATTACCATTCAGATTTGGGTGGGAAAAAAAATCGAAAACGAATTTTCAGCTTGCGCGGTGCTTGAGCCATGCATCTGGCGGTAGGTAAAAAGTGAATACGAATAAGCATTTAGATGAATGCTTTAGTTGACCTCATCTTGTTTCAAATCTATTTCCCCTAACACTCATTCATTCGAACGGTAATCTCCAACATACCAAGGATGGCAGCCTTATCTTCGTCACTGAATCCTTCAGATGGCCTTGCTATCCTCAATTCTATGTCATTGGTCTTTAATCCCTATTCACTCCTTTCAGCAACTCTCTCGGAAGCGAGGAGCAGCATGGCAAACCTTCACATTCTCCACTACGCAAATGCCTTAATTATTACTCACTTTATAATTTTTATTCAAACTCTGGTCATCATCTATTTGAAATTTTTTTGGAAAAAAAATGACCAAAGATCTCTTTCTCTATGGAGCAAAAGATATAAGGGCACTCAACCCCTTCCCTATATCGTACCAAATGGCATTCTATTGATTGATCTCTTGCAACTCATGGGCTGCGTTTCCATTGAATGGTTTGCCATCGTTACCTACAGAGTATGCGATAAACCTGAAAGCATTCCACACATTCTACATTCAAGTAGTATGTTTTGGCTAGCAGTATCATTTACACCAGGTGAGTGCGCCGAATTTCTGGCTTGAAAATCTATCCAAATGGAATGAGTGAACTCGGTGAATATGTAAATTTAAAGGGCTTATTGGATTTTGGTTGAACGGATGGAGCTCCATTTATGCTAGGTAATACTTCCCTTTCGAAATTTTAACTCTTGAATTGGAGCTGAGGATGGGGAAACCTTGAACTCAATCACTTTCACTATTTTATACGATTAGCTTCTTCTCTCCCTCCAAAGGGCATTCCACAAGATCTAACCATCAAATTTTTCAGCATCCCATGATGATGAATACTATTTGCCTAGGAATACCTATTTTGATCATGTTTTACTTTGGTGCCATTGGAATTGCACTCTTTACCAAGCATGAACAACTTTTGGATATTTTTAAAACTTTGACAACTACAATCACTCATTTATCCGCCCAATGGATCCCCAACGATCCTCATATCGCCCAGAAAAATCAGGATTTGTTCAAAATTGTTAAAAGCATCTACCAAGAAGGAAATGAAATAGGTCGCTTGTTTCAGTTTCTTGCTTATGGTTGGGCGACCGTCTCGATTTTCATTTCAGTGGTACTTTTTTTTGTCTTTGCTATTTTTTTTATTTGGCTTGGTGCAAAATGATTCTCTCAGTTTTTTTTACTCATGCATCGAGAATTTTGAAAAGATCTACTGACTCGGAGCTCCTGTTTTTGAAAAGTTGTACCTCGCTGGGACGTTTGCACTTGGCAAGGTTATCAAGCGGGCACTCGAGCTTCGCGTGCCCGGTGCAGCTAGAGTTTTAGATGAGCATACGATTTCAAAACAAGAGAGTGAAAAATCGGGAAATGCACAGAATGTTTTCAAGTTTAACCCTGGCATTACTAATCAGAAGCATACATCTAAGCTTCAAAGAAACTATTGTCGGTATTTCTCATTTGGTTAGCAATTCTTTAACAAGATCACTCATATTGAGACCGTGTTTATATATAGATTTTATTTATGCAAGTAGCTTCATTGTTTCTTTGGCTCTGGGATTTTTCTTTGCGTTTAGTCTAATTTTGGGATTGAAGACAAAGGTGTTTTTAATTCAGTAAGTGCAATATACAAGTTTTTTAAGTGAAAGAAACTCAACTGATTTGTGAAACAAATCATACGGAAACAGAACATTCTGGCAAGCAAAGCTCTCTGCGTTGGCCACATGCAACTCTGTTTTTCTATCTTTTTCATTGCTTCTTCAAAGTGTCAGTCTCAGCTCACACAAGATCTGGCATTGGACTTCAGCTGAGGGCTCGTTTTCTCTTTATCCTTTTTGTCATCAGATACTTTTAATCTGGAACTAACTGATACCCAAGGATAATAGTCATGAGGTTGAAGCTGACTGAATAAACTGCACTCGAAATACCTACAGGAGAATTGGGGAGCAGCAGGATTGATGTTGATCCAGTGAAACGGGTAAATGAAAGATGGCTTGTTATTCATGATTTCTGGTATTCTTTATCTTATGATTTACATCCTCTCGTGTCCAGTTTGAATATAACTTTACAAAACATAACCCATTGCATGAGTGGTTGCCAACATCATTGCAATCAGTTGCTGAAACTTTAAGAATGCTCCATTGTAATCTATCATACTTTTTATGGGAGAAAGTGTAATACTTCAAGGTCTCCGAAAATCATCAGACAGTCTCACAGCGCAGTGTAGAGATGAAGAGAAATGATGGAAGTCATACCAGTAAGGGTACTCGAAGTTGGTATGACACATTTTTTATGACTACATAAAGTGAGTTCATAAAACTCTATTTGCAGGAATCATAAGAATATTATGTGTTTAGTGAAGGTGAAACACGTAATCTTTTTATGACCTCCGTGTTATGTCTAGCGGACGTCAAACCACTAGACATATGACACATTGACATATCTCGACGTCGTGTCTTCCCTTTTCTCAAACTAGTATTGATCCTTAACTGTCTTATGCCATAAGAAGAGTCAAGAAAGGATCATATTTCATAAGTAAAAGATTTGAAAAAAAAACATAAAAGAAAAAATAATGGAAAGAAAAGAAAGAAATAAATACCTTATGTGATAAGAAGAGTCAAGGAAGGATGAGGACTCTTTTTTTTTTTTTCTTTTTTTTTTTTTTTTTTTTTTAAG
>KN361970.1:0-14079 GCA_000785685.1 Uromyces viciae-fabae
CCCTTATTATTTGATATTTTTTATTTCAATTTCTTTTCACTTCAACATTTTGAATTCAATTATCATGAAGCCAACTCACAACAAACCCACTAATCAACAACACAAGCAAGAATCTGAGTCAGAATGGACTCATCTCTCTATCTCTACACTGAATACTCAACCAACTCGTAATCCCATCTCAACTTCATCAAATGAAATCGAATCATCCTCTGACTCACTAGTCAAAATTTCAGACCTCCAACTACTCACCCAACCTAATCAATTCCCAGCTGAGAGTGACTCATCTACCAATTTTGACCCACAAGCTTGGAAGAGGGGTGATACTGGTACCACAAAGCGATCAAAACGAACGAACAATTCATCACTTGGCAATACTTACCAACATACCCAGGTAATTGAATCAACGACCTCAGATGACAAAATTCAATCATCATTATCATCATCCTACTACTTTGATGCTGCTTTTATTTCACCAAAATATAACTCAAATTCTAATTTAATTCCCGTATCAACTGAAAGACGTAGATCTACTAGTACAAATCGAAAATCTCATCGACCTACTATTTATCAATCTAGCTCAAATTCCACTCCAATTAAAAATCAATCTAATCAAAATAATCGACCTACTTCAGATTTAGGACCTACACGTAAAAAAAGATCATTTATTAATATATCTAATCCACCCACTTGGAAAGCTTATACAGGAAAAGATGTAACTTCTTGCTCTACTAAATTATCAGATTTAGATCGTAAACAAGAATTTATTCAAGCTCTAGCCAATTTAAAAGCCATGGCAAGTATAACTAAATTGGATTGTATTTCAAGTAATAGTAATAATAGTAGTAATCATCATAATCATCATCATGATAATATTGATGATGGTGATCCAGATGAACCACGTCCTGGTCATGCAGATTTACCCACTTCTACTTTCAATTCAGCCGTAGATGAGCTAGAAGATGAACCTTCACCCTTAATTAATCCTACCGATGATCATCATTCAGATCCTGACTCTAACTCACATTCGAATCTCTCTCGATTCTTTCGTTGGTCTGGTTATATTGGTAAAGCAATAAGTCTTAAAACTTGGCAATTAGTAGGATTGGGTAGCGTTATCTTTGGAATCGGTATTTGGGCTGGGTTCATTCATTTTACCTTTCCTCCACCCCCTTTATTTACCTTTCTTCTTTTTCTTTGTCATTCAACCCTTTTTTTAAAAAAAAGTCTCTGGATATTGACTCTTTTTTTTTTTTTTTTTTCCTTTGACTCTCTTGTCTCTTTCGTTTCTAGAAGCTTAATCGGTCGTAACTTTTCTCATAATAAACACCCTCATGTATTCAAATTCCTTTGATGTTTTTCTTTTTCTTTTTTTTTTTCTACTTTTACTTTTACTTGCATGTGTAGTTGTATCCCCTCTCCACCCATTTCCTTCTAATTTCTTTTTTTTTTTAATATCTTTATGATAATGTAACAAGACAACAATATATATATCTATATATCTACTAGTATTTCAATATTACATTCTTTTCCCATTGATCTCTGAAAGAAAATAAAAGGAGTCTATTAATCAGCTTGTACAAGTATGTTTTTTTTTTTTTTTTTTGCATTTTTTTCTTTTGCATTTATATTTTTTTTATAAATATGAACTAGTTCATGTAATGATTTTTATGTTTCATATATATCTATATACTTTTTTTTTTTTTCTTCTTCTTTTCTAAAAAATCAATAAATTATGTACAATGACTTTTTTTTTATTTTTTTTTTGTTAATTATGATTGTAAATAACAAACATTTTTTTTTAAATGATGAGATGTTATATAAATTCTTGCTTGGGGGGTTTATCCTTAAGGGCACCTCTGGCAACGGTCCGGGGTTGGATCAGGGGCCCTCTGCCAACCCCCGAAAGATGCGAAAATAATTGACTGTCTACATCTCCAACGGAGCTGATCGCCTGAGCTGGAATGAACATTGGCAGCCCGCAAGGGTTTTTTGTCCTCCAACAGGGCCGCTACCAGACCTGCCAATGCTTCCGGCCCTGGATGAAAACTGGCAGAGGCTGCTACTCTTGGCAGCCTTCCATCCCAGAAAATCAAGCCGCCAAATCACCTCTGGGTCCGCTCAACGGACAATTTTTTCTTTTAATACATACTACACCACACAAATCTATGCTATATCAACACCACCAAAAAAAAATATCAATGTCTTCCATACCGGTTCTTGATCCACTTCTTCAAGAAATGACCACTTCCATGATAAAAAAAGAAAAGGAATCTCCATCAGCAACCCCCACCCCTTCAGAAAAAAAAACCAAACGTGAAAAAACCAACCCAAGATTGAGAATTCAAAAAAAAAAAAATCCAAACTGGACCATTGAAGAAGATAAACAACTGTGTATCGCATGGTTAAATACTTCTCTCAATAGCATCATTGGTACAGGCCAGAAAGCTGCAACCTTCTGGGAACGCTTTCATAAATTCTACTCAGATTTGATTGACGACATGAATGAAGATAAAAAAAACTCAAAACAGTACAGGCCTCTTCCTTTGCGGCTTGTCAATTCTGTGGAATGTTGATGGGGACATATCATGAAAATATGTAATAATTTTGGTGGATGTTATTCGCAGGTTGAGTGGTGTTTAAAAAGTGGGAGAAGTCGTGATGATGTTGTAATTAGACTGTTTTCTTTCTCCACTTCTTTTTAGTGATTTTAGCTTATTTTTCCGTCTTAATATTCTTATAGCTTTCTGAGGCAAAAGAGTTGTACAAGGCAACACATGAATCAGCTTTCAACCTTGACCACTGCTGGGCCATCTTGAAAGATACTCCAAAATGGCAGACCACTCAACAAGAGATTGAGTTAAAATCAAAGAAGCCGCCCAAAGAAAAGAAACAAGCTCAAAGCAGTGTGGATCCAACAGTCACTGATGAAACTCAACCATCAAGTCCCCAAACTGAAATTTTACCTTCTATTGATCTAGACTTAGAAGAGCAATTGGTTCTGGGAAGTGAGGGCAGGCCTGAAGGCAATAAGATGGCAAAAAGAAAGCGCAATACCAATCAGATGTTAGAAAAAGTCCTCCAAGCCCAAGAAGAACTTGTCAAGATATCAAGAGAACGGATGATCTCTGTGAAATCTGCCATGATTTCAGCATCAGATGAACGTACTATGGCAACGGATCTCTCAGGAATGGATGAGGAATCAATTATCTATTGGAAGAAGAAAAAAAAGGCAATCTTAGATCGCCTTGATAATGAATAGATTAATCGTTTGTTTAACAAAAAAATTAACTTATTTTCCTCCTTCTATCATTTTCTTTCTGTTGTCCTGGTTTTTTATTTTTTTGATCCCTTTTTATATTATTTTTATTGAGAAATAAGAAACACACTATACTTTTATTTTAAACTATACTTTTAATCAATCCCTTATCTTTTCAAACAATTAATCCAGAAGATATTTGGATCAATTTTTTTCCCTTAAGTCCATTCATTAAATTGTTTTTTCTGTTATTTGATTGATCAATGAGAAAGCCAAGAAGTTTTTTTTTTGATTAGATTCATTATTGAATTCCTTACAACAAATGAAATGAAACCAAATTGCAATGAGCAAAAGAAATAAGAAAACAAACACTTGATTGAGAAATAAAAGGACATGAGTAAATTTAGGGCAGAAGGGAAGATTCATTCAAACAAGAGATGGATAGAACAAATAAAAAAAAAATAGTCAAGCAAGAGAAAAATATTTGAAACAAGAGGAAAATTTAAAATCAAAAAAGATAAACATGCTTCATTCTTCTTCATCACCCAGATGGTTCCAGAGGTGCTCAATAAGATCTAACTTCAGCTTTTTGTGAACTTCTATGTCTCTGATTGCTTGGTAACGTAAGAGGAATGTGTCAAAATCTTGATTTTCTGAATCTCTTGTTGAAACTGATGTGGCAGTGCGTGCTGTTTGGTGATATTCAAAGTCTCCTTCATATTCTGTGTCCATTTCATCTTCTATTGTCATGTTATGAAGTATAATCACCGTGTTCATTATTAAATCAAGTACTTGCTGATCCCAAAGGTGGCCAGGGTGTTGAATAATGGCATAACAGGATTGCAACACACCAAACACTCTCTTGATATCTTTTTAATAAGCTTCTTGAAGTTTGGCGAAATGCTTTTGTTTTTTTCCTTGTGGCTCTGAGATGGATTGTATCAATGTTGAGTATTTGGGATAAATTCCGTCGGTAAGGTAGTAGCCAAGTTGGTATTTGTTTCCATTAACTTTGTATTGAAACGATAATCCATGGCCATCTTGAAATTTCTGGAATATTGGAGACCAGTCAGGTACTGTGAGATTGTTGAGTGTTCCTGGTAGACCAAAAAATGCATGCCAAATCCACAAAGCGTGGGTGGCAACTGCTTCAAGTATTACTGTAGGTTCCTTCTGTTCACCGCTGTACTGTCCTTTATCCGCCAATGGACAGTTTTTCCACCGCCAGTGCATGCAATTGAGGGATCCCATCATTTGGAGACCAGTCAGGTACTGTGAGATTGTTGAGTGTTCCTGGTAGACCAAAAAATGCATGCCAAATCCACAAAGCGTGGGTGGCAACTGCTTCAAGTATTACTGTAGGTTCCTTCTGTTCACTGCTGTACTGTCCTTTATCCGCCAATGGACAGTTTTTCCACCGCCAGTGCATGCAATTGAGGGATCCCATCATTCTGGGGAAACCACATGCTTCAGAGACCGCAAGAATATTTTTGATATCTTCTTCATTTGGAGATTGTAAGTATTCAGTACCATAAACGTTCATCACTGATAGGCAAAATCGCTTCAGCAATTCAAGAGCGGTGCCTTCACCTACATTTCAGAAAATAATGTAAAAAAAAAATTAAAATCTTAAAATAAAGAATGTCAATTGAAAAAAAATGACTTACCTATTAGGAGATACTCATCAAGTGAATCAGCACTATATCCATAAGCTAGCATCCTGATGGCAGCAGTCATCTTTTGTATCGGTGAGAATCCCAAACAACGTGCAGCATCCCTCTTTTGAACAAAGTATTTGTCATCTTGAGTGACATCTTCAACAATCTGGAGAAAGAGAGATCTTTGCATCCCAAAATGCCAACGGAACATTTTGTCGGGGTATATTGGCTCTTCAGCAAAGTAATCCTGATACAGTCGCTCATTTCCTTCCAGGCAATTTCGATTTATTTCCAGTCTTCCTACGGTTGACCCGCCAAGTTTTGGTTCATCATTTATTTGATTGATAATTAAGGTAATGTTCATTTCTAGCAATGCAAGTAGATCATCTTCATCTTCCATCCATTCGAGAACTTCAATGGGGTCCTTTTTTTTGATGAATTGAATATAAAAAAAAAATTTCAATGATTTAAATAAAAGTTGATGATTTGAATAAAAAAAGTTGATGATTTTTTGATGATTTAAATAAAAAAATTTGATGATCTGAATAAAAAAATTTGATGATCTGAATAAAAGGAGTTGATGATTTGAATAAAAAGTTGATGGTGATTTTTGATGATTTGAATAAAAAATAAATAAAAAAATTTGATGTGAGATTGGAGTGAAGGTGGAAACAACAAAAGTGGTGGTATTGGGAAAACGGAGGTGGAAAAAAAAAGTAGGAATTTTGTGAAAACGGAGGTGGAAAAAAAAAATAGTAGGAATTGGAGCAACAGAGGGGGGACCAGATGGCGATGAAATTGTGCCGTCCAAGCCAATTGACCCTGGCCTGGATAGACAGTCCATTAAATGGGCAGGGTGTGACATTTTGGTGAAAGAATTGGACATGTACTTGCGGGCTGCCAGACCCCCGGGCCATTGGGGATGCTATTACTCAAGATGGGGTGGATTGGCTTGTACAGTCACTATTCCGTCCCTATGCAAAAACCCTGGCTTCCCAGCTCCCAGAATAACCACACTAGAATAAAAAGTGGACCATCTAGGGTAATAACAGCTGTAATGATAGCTTATTTAGCTATGCTACACCATGGCTACTGTTGGCAGTGATTTGTTGACTCCTAACGCTAAGAAAAAAGTTTGGAAAAAAAAAAAAATAGCTGATGATGTGCTGTTAGCACACAATTGAAAAAAAAAACTTAACAATACCAGACAATTTTTTTGTGTTTGTGTAGCAATTTTAGCAAGAAAATAAGTTGCACTAAATTTTAGTGTAGCAGGGTAATCAGCTACACAAACTGGGATGGTGGCAGGATCAGCTACCTTAACTGTTAGCCTAACTACTGACCACTTATATGCTTATTGTTAGTGTAGCACAAATTTTGAAATGAATAAAATAATTAAGTTGGAAAATAAAAATTATTGATTTATTAATTAATCATTTTTATGATTATGTAATTGAAATAAAGCAAGATAAATTCATAATAATTTTTTTTTAAAAAAAAAAAAAAAAAATCATAACTTTTTTCTCCTGTTTGAATCATAATATTAAGAAAGAGAACATAGAATAAAATATTAAATTCAGTCTTCAAAGTCTTAATAATGAGTTTTAACTATTATTAATCTACTCATCATTATTATTTGTATTTATATAAAAAATTAATGGTACTGCCTCAAGCTACCCAACCAAATTGTGGGAGAAAGCTATATTTCCCTCTAAAGCCACCTGATTTTTTGGCTGGAGGGCCCTCAAGTAATGACTGGGCTATGTAGGTTACGGTTAGATGGGAAAGGAGTATGGATGTTGGTTCTTTATAGATAATTAAGAACTTATTGGACTGTTTCTCTCAGAAGGGACTAAAGAAGTATTATGCTGGAAATTGATAATTAATTAATTTAAATTTAATCAGCAAACTTATAGTATAACAAACTCAGCCACACTCGTAGTGGTTTATAAAATATACCAAGGGTCCTTTTTAAGATTGCATCTAAACTTCAGTCAGTTGAGTTTTAATTTTTTGTAGTGTCTATCAGCATAAAATCAACCGGTGAAACTCTGGTGGTGCATCAAAGGAAGCTTCCCCCAGAGATGCATCTTCTTCTCACACAAGAAGGTCCATTTGATCTCAAGTTCCTCCTACAGAGGGCTAGGAGGTTGCCTCATACCTATAATCCACCCCCACAGATTGACTTAAGTTCTACAAATTCTGCTGTGTCAGGTTTCAGACTTAGATCACATTTATTTATCTACTGGTTCAAGCAGATTTTTGAGCAAGGCTTTGAAACCAGTTTTCAAAAGGAAAATACCCCCAAAATATAAAGGATTATTGCTGAGTTCACTTTGCGAATCCTTGAGGAAAACTTGGCATAAAACTTTGTTGCAAAAAAAAAAAAAAAATGCTCTTCCTTGTGCTAGGTGCCAGTTGGTGTGAGTTCTTTCTGGAGATGATTAAACCCTCTTCTGAATGCTGCAAGGGGGTTTCTATAAGTTGGTCATTGCGAAGAGTGGATCAACTTTTATGCAGAGGCTATTCTAAGCTGACTTCAAAGCATCACCCCCATGATCACGCGAAACCAGTTCAACTTGGGATCTCAACATTTTCTTAACGAGTGGAAGGAGGCCTCAACAGAGCAAGAACTCAAACTGACGCCTCATAGATATGCGCGCTATTGGAAATGGGTATCAATTGATTCAGTTAAGCCAGCAATTTTTGTCATTTTGGAATTTATCCTGAGTGATTTCATCCCACTTGTTCATCATCCACAGCTCAATGAAAAAATTCAACTCTCATGTATGTTTCTTTATTTTTTATTTTTTTTCTTCTAGCGTATCAGTATAGTAATGAATAATTTAGATGCACCCTTAGTAGGTTGGTCAATGCTTTGGGTTTTTGATCACTGAACCCATCGATAAGAAACTATTCAAATGGAATTCCAAGGATTCAAAACAAACCCAAACGGAACCGATCAGAGCAGATGACCTCAATGAGTTTAATGAAACGGAAGGAATAGCTGAAGAGCTAGTGCTCGACGATGCTGCCATACCAGTCAATTCAGAGAATCATGAAAATAACTTCAAGCATATCAAGTGTCTCTTTTCTATAATTTATTCAGATACTTATCGAGTGCCTCAGTTTCTGTTTCAAGCGTACAAACCAGGTTTGTCCAAAGGTTTCATAATGATCTCCGAATAATGTTCGTTTCCTAAAATTGATTATTGTAAAGGATATAATCACAGATGGAACCCATTTAACATTGCGTGAATTAATGGATACTAATATATTCCATCGACCGCAACATTTTCCATCGGATGAAAAATTGGAATACCCACTCAATTTAATTGAACCGTGTGATGAATTAAATAAAACTAGTTCAACCGAAGAATCATTACTTCACTTACCCATTTTAACCCAGATTACACATCCAATTAATAATCAAATCTACTGGTCAGTTCATCCTTGTAATACCAACACAGTCTTGAACGAAATCTTGCAGGAATCTACAACGCTCACAATGCATCGTAGTTATGAACAACGAGTCATTGAAGGCTTCTTTGTATTGATATCTAGTTTGATCAACTTATAATCATCTTGTTCTTATATTATATATTATTAAACATGCTAAAGAAGTAAAATTCAAATTAAACCTCTTAAAGCCTCAATAAAAAGTTGACTCTAAATTATTTTCAAGTCAACTGGTGTTCCGACCACAAAGCCAACCTGATTGTCCTCTTACTTATTGTCGGCCACAAAAAGCTGTCATTGTTGTCCCTATTAGTGTTAATAAGCACATGCTTAATAAAAGTAATGAATATAATCAGTTTAATCAAATCGGAGCAAATGGTTTGATTTGAACCGATTGCTTATATAGATTATTTGACTTATTACCTCATTTCAATGCTAAAAAACAAAGATAGAAAACAAGTGAATAAAGAAGGGGTCATGTTCCTTCTCTTTTCTTTCCCCTTTTCTCATTTTACAAATTGTAGCAGTTCATTTTATTTTATTTTATTTTATTTATGTTTTTTCTTTTTCAATTTTTCTTTTTTCCTTCTTTCAATTTTTATATTTATCTTTTTTTTTTTTTTCCTTGCCTTTGCTTTTTTTTTTTTTTTTTTTTCCCTTTTTTCTTTCTTATTCTTTTGGGTTTTTTCTTTTTTCGTGGGTGTTTTTCTGGGGTGTGATTTTACATAAACAATCCCTGTGTTTTCCTTTTTTTCACAGGAAAACTCCATTTCTGCAATAAAATTTTCCACTATTCCCAATCATATTATGTCATATTTTAATGATTATGTTTGAAATGTTATGGTATATGATATTGAAATCAAGTGAATCAATTTTCTGGATCTTGAGCTGTTTGCTTGTGGTTACCACTAAAATCTGACTCAGAAAATCTCTAGATCAAGCATAGATGTGAGGAGGTGATGACACTGAGTATTACTAAATAAAACTAGAAGAAGAAAATTCAATCATTGATGATAAATAATATTGAGAGGTGAGTTTGAAATATTTATGCTTAACTTTCCCAAGGCGGTTAATATCTCAAATCCTGAATTTGATTTTATCTTCTGTTTGTTTTCATGGAATTTTCAAGGAGATATTCAGTGAAGACAAGAATTTACTTTGACCCACTGAGAACAAGTAAGTTTTATTTGAAATGGTAGAAAACCTCAACCATCATTGAGAATAGATACAGAATTTTGGATTTGGATTATCTCATAAGATTTCAAGCATCACCTACTACTTATTTTATAAGACAAGTAGTACAAATGGTTGAGGGAAAAGAAAAAAAAAAAAGAGTTTAAAAAATAAATAAATAAATAAAAAATAGGGAATTGATTTCCGCACACGGTTTGGGACCGCCAGGGGACGTCGGATTTGTTTTTTTTTTCAAATATTTTTAAAAAATACTTTTAATGGTTCTAAAATTACCAAATTTTTTTCCTAGTATCCTGAGCCCCCCTGCTTCATATTCTGAAGTTTTTAGAGCCAAAAAAAATATGGAAGTACTCCATATGTAGGGATTACACAAAATCAAAAAAAAAAAAATGAAAAAATATAGTTAATGCAGGAAATATGGGCTAAAAGTTTTATCACATGTATTTTCACCCTATGGGAATGTTGGATAAAAATTTCATCCACGGGGAAGAAAAAAAAGTACGCTTTACGTTTACTTTTGCAAAAAATTTGGTTAATGTCAGAATATGAAGCAGGGGGGCTCAGGATACTAGGAAAAAAATTTGGTAATTTTAGAACCATTAAAAGTATTTTTTCAGAATATGAAGCAGGGGGGCTCAGGACACTAGGAAAAAAATTTGGTAATTTTAGAACCATTAAAAGTATTTTTTAAAAATATTTGAAAAAAAAAAAAAATCCGACGTCCCCTGGCGGTCCCAAACCGTGTGCGGAAATCAATTCCCTATTTTTTATTTATTTATTTAAAATAAATAAATAAATAAAAAGAAAAGGCTTCAATGGAATTGTGCTGAAAATCTCCTTTTTTTCTGGTGGTCATGACAAAATTTTGTAAAGTTTTCCTGATGTTGGATTTGATGGTGATGGATAAATCATAAATTGAAATGACCCAGATTTGAAATCAACCACCAAATGGAGTATTTCAAGTGGAATTAAATTGAGTGGTGAGCAAGAGAATAATTTTTTTATGGTTAAGCCAATGGCTTTCAGTAATGTAAAGATTCTTAAGCAGACTTCTGATCCCTTACTGGTGGAATTTCCTTGTGATTCTTCAATTATGGTCAATCAAAAATAAATGAATTGGTCTGGTTGATTGTATTTTTCTTTTGTTTTTTTATTTCTTTTTCTTTTACCTTTTCCTTTCTAATTTTTATTTTCTTTTTGGGGGTGTGCTAATGTTCCTAGGCACCATTGCTTGAGGATATAAGAATATTTTTCAATTATTCCAATTCCCAAGCATGATACAGTTTGGTTCCTTCAGAAAGCAAACAGAGTTTGGTACTGAAAGATTTATTATTTCAATTGAGACTGGCAATTAGGAGCAGGGGTAGATGAAATTTATTAGTTTTTTAGTTTCAGTCCCAGAATATTATTATTTCTTAGCATTCCAAGAGCTCTCAAGAATTTTGATAAAATAAAATTGCCTTGATCTTTCAACTTTCATCTTTTTTAATTAAATATGGATTTAAACATTTTTTTAGTTATAGTTCAAATTATAGATTGAGTTGATTCTTTGCAGAGGATTGGAAAAATTTGACAGGGCTTCAAACCAGCAGATGACAGAGACAAAAACTTTTTGTAAAGGGAATTATTGAGCATTCTGCTTTATGGATGTGCAGTAGTAATAATTGAAGCTTGATGGTTTTGATCACCTTCAACAGTTTTTGTTTGCCAAAGTCCAGTGGGATTATCAAGGTAGTGGTTAATTTCACAAAGAAACCAATCAATCATGGTTTTGTTGCTTAAGTCCACTTGTTATTTTCCCTCTTTCTGTAATTTTATGATCATCATCTGAGAAAAAACATATCAAAATGAAAAGAAATTTCAAACAAACATTGAAATTTTATTTTTGATCAAGAGATTAAATTAAAAGTTAAAAGTTTTGGATAAATTCCTGTCACACCTTTAATAAAAGGTGTTTTTTCTTCTGATGTTCATATTTTTTTGAATGCTTGATGAAAATTTTAAATCCATTTTTTATTGTGTATGAATTCAGTAATTGTGAAATTTCTTCAATTGACTCACAAATTGATGGAGGAGTGGTTCCAAGTCTGAATTACTTTGATTTTGTTGATGATATTTCATTGAATATTCTCCCTTGTTTTCTTCTACCTCAGGTTGCAGGGATTGATCTGATTTTCTGTCAAAGTCTTTCAAGCCTAATTCTTCAAGGAAGTTTTCATGACATTCATCAAAAATTTTGGCCGAGTTGTTGAGAATGGTCATATTTGGCTTGGGTTTTACTTGTAATTGATGAAATAAAGAGGTTTTTTATTATTTTTTTTTATGATAAAAAGGTGGGTTTTTTTTTGTTGATGATGAAAAGGTGATTTTTTTTGTTGAAAATGAAAAGGGGGTTTTTTTTGAGATTTTTTTTTCAAAAATTGGTGGTTTTTTTGTTTTAGAAGTGATGGTGATGATTACTGTTGATAGAGAGAGTTTTCTTTTTTTTGTGATTCTTTATGCTAGTGATTTTTTGTAATTTGAGAAAAAAAAAATTGTGTTTGTGAGTGATTTGTTTGTAAGTGGTGGATAATTAATTTTGTTTCTTGAAGTAGTAGAGGGGCAAATTTTTCTTTGTGGGGTGAAAAGTGCTGCATCATCATTGGACACCGGGCTGCCACATCCTGGTAGCACAAGAGGTGGGTGTCACTTACTAAAAAAACACCAAATCAGGTGTCTTTCTTACTAAAACAACATCCCACACCTAAATCCTGAAAGAAAAATTGACTATAGCCTAAAGACCAGACTTTTTATTTCATGATAAACAATTTTTAGTTAAAGAAACAATAACAAATAAAGAAAGAAAAAAGAAAATAACCAACAGGTTGTAATGTATTTATTTTATCTTTCATGTTACTCTTTAGAATTCATGAAGAAAAGTGTTATTGCAGAAAAACTATTAAGAAAATAATTAGAATAATGTTTTATTGTTTTTCATTTTTATATCAGAAAGTCTTACTTGAGTTATTGAGGAAAAAGTTATTTAGATTGAAAAGATCTTGTGACAAGTCTTTTGGTGAGTTGATTGAGTTCTGATTTATTAATTTAAGAAAGGTTAGTCTATTTGATAAGAGTTTGTTGAATCAAGATAAATGTACCAGGTTGTTGTTTTTGATTGATCAAGCTGTTGACAGATGGATTGAGCTCAATTCTGTTGGTTGACTGATTTTTAATAGATTTTTATTTTTTAGATGGATGTAGGAATTTCAATCTTGATTTGAAGTATCTGCACCAAGTTAAATTGAATTGAATAAAATAAAATAATGAATAAAAATGATAAATGAGTATTAAAACTACATTATCAATAAATCCTTCAGGTGAATCTGTGAATCTAGTAGGGTTCTGTTTCTACCCAAGCAACACCTTATAAGTGGTTCCAATTACTAAAACAAAACCCCCCACAATGATTTTCTCTTTTTTTTTTTTTTTTTTTTTTTTCCCACCCTTTCATGGAACTTTATTGACTAAAACAAAACTCCCACAGCAATTTCATGGAATAAAACAACACCCCTGTGAAGGGTTTGGGAAATATTTATTGGGGTATCTAAAACAAAACCCTGCAGAGGTTAAATATTAATACAAAAAATGACACCAACAGCAAGGGTGTTGTTTTAACACACCCCAATTTTTTTATTTTTTTATTTTATTTTTCTGATTAATTATATATATACAGTTGCGCGCGGGTAATCGCTGTGTGTGGCTACCCGCAAAAAGTGACTTCAATGTGCGGGGCAACATGACACCCCCAACAGGGGCTAACAACACACCCAAACCACATTTTTGGAGTCCCTGAGGTGAGGGCTCTTCAAATCTATCTCGGCAAAGCAATTGGTCCACCCATTTTTTCTTTTTTGTTTTTTTTACTCAGACATCCGGACATGTGGCTTTAGGTGACCATAAGATCATACTTATGGCTCTAGACTATAGTTTCAACCCATAAAATGGTTCAAATTGATAGCGAGCTTAATTCAATCAGAAAAAAAAAATGAAAAAGATGTATAGTTCATTAAAAAACATTGATGAAAAACAGGAAACAATCAGGAGACAAAGGTGTAATTTCAAATGAAAAAAAAGCTATTTTATCATTTTTATCATTAGTCACATTGATAGTGAAGTGAATCTAATCAGAAAAAATTTAAACATATAAAGAGTTCATTGAAAAATATTGATGAAAAAATGAAATAATCTGGAGAGAAAAGTAGAATTCCAAAAGAACAGATTGGGGGTGAAAGAAGAGAGCGAGTTAAGTAGAGAAAAAAATATCGAGTTGAAAGGAAGCTGTCGAGTTAAAAAGAATTGATTGAGTAAGATTGAGTTGAAAAGAAGCAAGCGATTCAAGGGTGAGTTGAGCGAGTCAAAGAAAAAAGACAAGAGCGAATGAAAAAAAAAAACTGAGTCAAAAAGAAGAGATAAAGGCTTAAAGAAAGGGGTTGTTTCATTGAGTGAGAACATCAATTCTCATTGCAGCCTGTC
>KN361971.1:0-14388 GCA_000785685.1 Uromyces viciae-fabae
CCACATTAAGTATTTTTTTATATTTTTTGTTTGATTTTGTGTACTCCTTAATTAAAGAGTACTTATATATTTTTTGTTGAGCTGAAAAGCTCAGAAAGTGGAGCAAGGGTGCTCAGGAGGCTGCCAAAAAAATTTGGTAATTTTAGGGTGTCTCAAAGTATTTTTAAAAAATATTTAAAAAAAAAAAAAGTGTGATGTCCCCTGGCAGTCAAAAAGGCGGTGTGCGACCAGGTTTGGGCAGTGTAAATATTAATCCCCTAAAAATAAAATAAAATAAAAAATGTATTATATTTTCTATTTTTTTTATTGATGAAGCTGAATCACTCACCAACTTTTTGACTCAGTTGGAAAAGATGATTAAAAGATTACCAACGAAAATATAAATCATGTAATAAATAAAAAAAAATTGGTCTGTATTTCACTCTTTTCATTAGATCTAGATAGATAAAAAAATATAAAACATGCAATTTTTTTTTTTTTTAATTTCCCTTTCTTTTGTTGTATGAGAAAATATCTACACAATTTAACCCCCGCTAAATTAGCTGTTATTGCCGCTAATTATTGGCTAAATTAGCTTTTAGCGTAGAAAAAAAAATTCCCCCAGGGGTTAGCTTTAGCTGGTCCAAAAAACAGCTACAGGCCAAAAAAATTAGCTGTAGCGGAAAACTGCTAATTAGCTGGGTGCTAATAGCTAAGTGTAGCTTAGCTGTTGCAGCATTGTTACCAACTTATATCATGAATTACTACTACTTTACACATTTAAATATGAATGAAAATATATATAATTTAAAAATCCACAGACATGGCAAAAAGTTTTATGCCATGTATGCACCATACTCCCAGGACCCCATAAATAATATTTATGTGGAGGTGGAGTGTGAACCCTAGGAGCTACAGGGGTTTGGAAGAGCCAATCCTGGATCTTTTGACCAAGGAATAGGTCAGAAGCCCCTGGGAAAGGAGGGAAACCCCAAACCAGGAGGTCTGACATAAGGGAAAACCCCTTGGGGAACTTTTGCAGTGCTTTGGTAACAGGAAAATCATCTGCTATGATTATTCCAATGTTACAGCACACATAACACACACCATGGATACACCATGTATTTAATTATGGTTTAGATGGATATGCCCCCATCTAATTACCTAATAAAACTATTCTTGAAGTGTTGTCACAAGAATAAAGGCCCAATTACCTTTGTGGCTCATCTTAGCTAATTGACATGAGAATATTATTTTCCTATGGGGAATAAATTTAAATAAAATGGAATCAATGACGTCCCAAGGAACCCTGATTTATCCTAGATACCTGGAGACACCAGGAAACATCTAGTAACCTTGGTCAAAAGAATTTCCAATGTTACATATGTAATATTTCATAAATAAGTCAAAAACTCAAAATAATGATGTACATTAGATATTTTTATTACAATTGTGTTAATAAATATGTAGTAAAAATATGGAGGGAAGTAAAATCTCCCCAGATGTGTGAAAACGCCCCTGGGAACTTGCTGCACCCTCAGAAGTGCCCTGTAATAAATTTTAGGAATATAAATAGAGGCCTTCTATTACCCAATTCACATTCCTCACTCAATTATTAAAACATACATAATACAATCAAAACACCACATAAATACTGAATTAGTAAGTTTATTTCTTGTGCCTTTAGACCAAAGTTCTTACCAATTATCTATTTATAACCCCTCTGAGAGATGTCGCCAGGTCTGATGACATTCCCCCCTACATCTGAGCACCATATACTCTCTTAAAAATTATTAGAATAAGGACTACAGCCTCTGACAGTAGCCAGTCAGCTCAAGCCCCTTTCTAATGATTTTTCTATTTATTTTGAAGCATTAGTGTCACTATAAGTGCACATTAGTGAAATTCCAATATTGAGGTACTGGGGTGCTCAGTGGTGGTAGTTTGGTTTTATAACAAAGTGTTTATAATTTTATTGGTGAGATAATGATAAGATGTATTGGATTGGGATATACAATGATAAAATGGAATGAATGAATTAAAAAAAAACGGGCCAAGAAGGCCTGATATTTATAGATGAGAAATACTGCTGAGGAGTTCAGCAGTGGACTTTTCCAGGGGGAAAGTCCTAATTGAAAAGCTGGGGGAGAAAAGTAATTATACTTTTCTCCTCTTTACAGGAATGTCCATCCCAGATGGAGCATTCTTGTTCTTAATTCTCTTAGAGCATTCTTCCTCACATAATTTTTCCATTGCCATGGCTGAGCATGCTCTGGGATCTTGGCTAGGTGCTGAGCTATGTCCTTGGACTTCAGCAACCAATTTAATATTGGTCAAGTTCCTTTCTACAGTGATTAAATCTTCAACATCCAATACCTCAATAAGACTCAGAAAAAGGTATATCCACATTAATGTAGCAGAGAAAAAACTATAGGCCTCTGTTTCTTTCAATATAATATAAGAATAAATATTATATTACATTCTTATCAGGGCAGGAATAGTACAAAGAGCTATCAATACTCTTTTGTTTCATATCCAACCTGAACAAAGGCCTAACAGCTAGACCACCAAAATTGTTATAATTTCTTTAATTCTACAAATTATAATGTAAAAATGAAATAAAATAAAAATAACTTGTTGGAATTTGGTCCTCATGAATACTCACCAAGTTATGCCATATGCTCAGTTTTCTCATCAAGATATCTTTTCAATTTCTAAGTGATTCAATTAAATAAAAATAGTAAAAAATTAGAATGAAGATAAAATATTTTAGTAGATAAGATTTGCAGTAGTAAGTATCTTGTAGTCATCAAACCCTGATCTTCAGTAGGTCACAATTTTTTCTCAAGTTATATTTTTTATATTTTCATTTCTCTTCTTATTATTTGGAATCCAAGTATTTAGAATTAATGCCTCTAACTACAATGTAAAGATTTAAACTATAGTAGAGAGCTAAAATACTGTGATTAAGAGGCAATGACCTGTTTCAAGTTATTTTTATCATCTCTAGCTGTTTTGAATATTTTCTGAACTTGTTTTTTTTTGTTAGAACCATTTTAAACCCCTGACATGTTTTTCATGGGGCTTATTATTTTTTTATTCTCTTTAAACTGCTGTTGTCAGAAATAAATAAAAATATTGGTTCTTCTCCTAAAAATCCAAAAACAATCTGAGCCAACCCAGGTGAGATAACTATCCTCCTTGCCCTTCTTCCTTAATCTCAAACTCTTTCTTCTCTTTTCAATTAATAAAATAAATAAAAAATTAAACAAAAATTATTCTTAAAAAAATCAAAAATATAAAAATATTTTAAGTCATAAATTTCAACATAACTTCAATTAATAATAAATGCAGATCAAACATGCAGTTTTCAGACTCAAAATATGTCTGTAGGCTGACAGGAGGGTTGGCGGGCCCTATGTGACAAAAAATAAATATTTTTGTTGTATTTGGTCAATAACACGGTGGTGCTTTATTGTATACAGTAGTTATGCAAAAAACTTTTGTGGATCCAGCACCCCGCTTAATAAATTAGATATAAATAAATCAAAATTTTGAATATTTGAAAATTTTAGGTGATGGGGGCCTCAGAGAGAACAACTCTCACCAAAGCACCCCCATCACCTCTTAAATGAACTGGCTGACATGGATGTAGGGGGACAGAGATAACAAATCTTACTTAGTATGACTAAAAAATCAAAGAGAAGAAAAAAAAGAAACAATGATCATGAGCTTTGATTTTTTTTTTTTTTTTGAAAAAAAAAGAACAATGAATTGATAAAAACACTCTCACTGGAGGGTGACTTGAAAACCTACCAGGAGTGGTGCCCTGGAGGGTGAATCATCCCTTCCCCTTGAGATTAATTGTGGTTGCTGGTGTTTCTTGAGATTTATTGGAGTGAGTGTAATTCTAAGAAAAATAAAAAATAAAAGAAATATATATTTTCTTTGTTTTCATCAGGGGGGTTCACAATTGGGTTTTGCACGAAATAACTTTAGGACCTGCAGGAATTTTTTTTACAAATTTTAGCTTAAAATTATAAGCCTGCAAGCAAGATGGCTTCTGGGTGACTTGCAGCCTTCTCGCTCTGATTTCAGCAAGCAAGAAATGTGGCAAGATTTTGTTTGCAAGAAAAAATTTTAGGGGTTGCGGGAAACGGAAAAGTGTATTGTGAACCCCCCTATTTTGTAACAGTGTTGGCTGCTTTTGAAATTATGAGCTAAAATTTATATGAATTTTTTATTAATGATTTAAAATTTATTCAATAATTTTTGATTTGATTTAAAGATTATAAGATTTTTTTAACTTGAAATTTTATGAAATTATTATTTCTAGAAGCAATGAACTGAATGAGAAAACAAATTAGATTTATTTTAAAGAACAAAAAGAAGAAAGAATATTTTAAGATGTTTAAGAAAAGAAATAAATTAAGAAGGAAAAAGAAAACAAACTCGATAATGAGAATTGAAGATTTGATTGAAAGACTTAAGAGGTTTTCGGATAAGATGAGGGTTTGATTGATTTTGATTATACACTCAGTTTATTTTTAATTAGTTTGTTGAGTTATTTGATTTAGATTGTGAAGAAGAAATGAGATCTCACCAATAGCACGAGTGACAAGTTAATTGAGTTTAAAGAAGCTTAAGAATAGAAAGAGAAAGAAATGAAGAAATGAAGAGAAAGAAAAAGAAAAAGAAATAGAAAATAATTTGAAGTTTTGAGTCGAGTTGATTTGAGTTGAGAATTGATGAGTTGAATTGAAGTTCTTGAGTTAATTTTATTTTATTTTAATAATTTATTTTTGATTTTGAGTTTGAAATTAATTTTTACTAAAGGACTTGTGACATTGAGTAGACATGTTGATTTGAACTTGGAGCGGAAATTCTTACAAAGATGAAGTTTTATGATATTTAAAATGGGACTAGAGGATCTCAGGGAGCTGAATGCTTCTAGGAAAGCTTCATGGAAAAAGAATGAAAGAACCAATGATTTTATTTCTAATCCAACTGCAGATATTATAAAGAAAGAAAAACAAGATTAGCCCCCTGAAAAGCATGCCTGGGGTTTGAAATGGTTCTGAACCCTAGACATATTTTTATTATTTTTATTTTTTAAATAATAATAATAATTTAAATAAAAATAATTTAAATGAAAATGACAAATATAATATTTCTTGGAATTCAGAAATTAATTTAATTTTAGATAGAATAAACTTTGAATTTTTTAAAATTTTTAAAAATTTAAATAATTTTTTAATCTTACTAATTAGGATCATTAGTTCTAACTACTTATTTCCCAAACAATAAAAATAAAATAAAAATGTAAAATATATTTCTCAATAATATAGACTACTGATGATCAGGGTTTGATGACTACAAGACACATACTACTGCAATTCTTACCTATTTTAAATATTTTATTTTTATTTTAAAACTTTTTATTATTTTTATTTAATTGATTTACTTGAAACTAAAAAATAAATTTTAATGAGAAAAAAACTTGCATAATGAATAAGTTGTTGAGCGGTCATGAGAACCAAATTCCAACAGCTGCTCTTTTTCTTTTTTTTTCAGTTTTTTTCCGCATCATGCTAATTTTTTTGGTAGATAGTGCATTGGGTACCATTGCTACACAACATCTTGCTAACACCACTACAGGCCTACAGGTCAATCTGAGTTAGTAAGCTACAATTTTTATCTTTTTTTGTAACACTCTAATTTCGTTGAGAAATTCTCCACTTAGATGCGTTTTACTAATTCCCATAATATGAAGTTCACATTCATCTTCCGATACCCATGCTGGATTGGTGAGATCATTTGGTAGAAACCACCTACTGAGTCCATCAGAATTTTTGAATTTCATCAAGAGAGGTGATTTAAGTTCTTGTTCCAAAGCACAAAAACAGGAACTACATGCTGAATTCTTTTGACCAGTTTCAACCCTACAGAGAAATATTAAGGTTGATCCAATAATTTTTCTCACTTGGCTTATGTTATTATTAAGTTTTGATAATCCCATATGTTTTTCGTCGTTCTTGAATTTCTTCGGTTGGAGCAGTTGCTGTAACTGTAATTAAGGCCGATTTGAATCACAAAAGTACGCTCAATAATCATAAAAAACAACATTTTTAATTGATTGAGGCAAACCTGAACATCAAGGAACAACTATTTATTGTTTACTGTTTTTTTTTGTTCGAAAACTTGGACGAAATTTTTCAAGTTGCACTAGTTGATTCTTTGAAACCGTGTGATTCCAACCCCAGCTCTGCGCAATCCGTCGCATTGAGCTTTGTTACACTGAACTCTGTTGGATAGATCATGCAGGTGCGACTGTCTTCACATATGGAAACCTCAATCCATTAACAACCTTTCCCTATATCCATATTTTTCCGTATGCCAAAGCTTATGCACGGTTTGGTTGATTGATCTTCATCACTTTTCATAATGGTATTTTTTGTCAGTCTTACTTCTACAACCCCTGCGACTTGATGACTTTTAGACGTCCTTCAAAATAATTCCGCTGGGTATGATTGCTTTTTCCTTTCTACTTGTTGGAAGTTCATCTCATGAGACTTGATGGATACAAATGACATTTTTTCAATTTGAAATCAATTTTTCTTTCCTCAGCTTCAGCTATACATGATCATCTAGTTCTTTTTATCACTGGGGACAACAATTTTCATTGGATAACATAATATTTGAAAATTATATCTGTGCGCTTGCTTGGAGTAGAAAGCAAGACCAAAGTATCCATTAATCTAAGCAATTGTATTGCGTCATCAGGAATGTCTTTCTAAAATGTGGAACAAGTTTCGGGGGTTCTGTTAGAAGAAAAATCTAAATGGATAACTTCCACTGTCAACAAACAAAAGAACGAAAAAAAAATCCAAAAAAAGACGAATTCAATCAGCTCGATCAAATAATTTGCATGCTGTTGATTCAAAAAAGCGTTATGAAATTGTGGCGTCACGAGCTTTTCGAAACCTACTTTTTCATTCGAAAAATGTTGAGGAGCATGCTTGCAATAAGCATGAATACAACAAGCCAAACGTAAATGGCTATACGCTGACGAACAGGGTCATCGAGTTTAGCAACGGTAAATGAGAGTGTGTAAGCAGCAAAAGCCAAAACACCATCTTCAAAAAAAAGTTCATCCCAGTCGATTAGTTAAACATCGGCGTAGGTAGGTAAGAGAACGCCGAATCTCACAAAGACTTGCGATCACTTGAGTTTCTACTCCGAATTGATTTGAGTAGCCACCCGCAATGTATGAAGCCGACCCATCTTGGTTCCTAGCCATGTACGGTGGTGATCGGATCTGGCACCACATCTGACCAGATATCATGAGCAAAGTGAGTGGCTGAGAGGAGATGATTGAGTATCATGAAGATAATGAGCATGATGAGCAAGGGCATCGCGATAGAAATAGAAAAAGGAGATGAAAATGTTACCAAGAGTGTAGTGGCCCAAATAAATCTACTCATGAGAATTAGTTTGACGATTGGCCAGGCGACTTTGATAAGAATAGCAGTAGCGAGGACTACACAACTTGCGGCAAAAATCTTTCCATAGTTAGGTGGACGACTGAAAAATCGAGGCAGATTGGCAAATTTAATAGCCCAGTCACTGAATTGCTCCGCCGTGAGACCCCGGCTACCCCCAACGTTAAAATCGTAGTTCACGACTTGCTTCTTGATTTCTGTTACTGCACGGAGTCCTTCTGTTGGAAGATAAAGACGTGCTTGGGGAGCTGTGTTAAGACCAAGCTATGATTGTTTGTCAGACTATTTATTCGACTAAAAAAGGGAAGGGGTTTATACAAGGGGCTCTGGATTATCTACCTTTTCAAAGGTCTTCTTCCCTTCTTTGTAATCAAGCATTGCAAAAAAATGTGAGTTTCGAATTGATGGAGGTTGCTTCGCCCATTGACGAGCGATCAACTGATATTCCCCATCAAAAATACTGATAAGTTTAAGTAATTGGCGGATGAGTGGTTAGAAGAAAAAATCATAAAAAAACAAAAGGTCAATAAAAAGAAGGAAACTGAAATTAAAACGTGATTAAGTGCACATGAAGCAGGTGTAGAAATGATTTTATCAAGTGAGCTACTTACTGGCAAGGCTGACATTGGAACTGTGATCCAAGAGCGGTAAGAACAAGGGTGACTGAGAAATTCCTGGGTCCACTAAAGATTTCATCGAACAGTTTATCATTCAAGGGGGCCACACCTTTACCAGCCTTAGACAGGGCAGCGAGCTTGAACAATGGATCGTTTTTTTGAGCGGTGCTCAGAGGTGTCGAGGCATAAGTAAGGAAGAGGATGGCAAGTAGACTTGATCTCCAGAATGGCAAATTCGACATCTTTTTATTTGACAGTTTTCCGGGAGCCTGGACGGGAGGAAGGCATACAGTGGCGCGCGGCAAAAAATCAGAGTCAGGACGTCAGTTCGACGTCTTTTTTTTGTTTTTTCTAGCCCAATCTTGATTTTTCCTGCATCCAAAAGAGTTCAAATCATTCAATGTAAGTACCAGGAAATGAGAGAACCCAAGTTTGACTGTTTGTTTTTTTCTTCAGATATATTGCCAACAAGGTACAGAAAGCTCAAGGGCTGAGGAGGCAAAATGAAAAAAAGGATGCTTTGCTTCAATCACACACTCCAACATTAACTTTTGTAAAAAAGAAAAAACAGCAAGAAAGAAAACTAGTACCATCATTATTTATTCTGACAGAGAAAGGCAAAATACCATCAATTTAGATTCTAGTGAAGAAGAGATAAACATATTTCCTCTTTTCTCTCTCTTCTCTGGTCATTCTATGTATTCTATGTCCTTCCGGTCTTGCTCTCTTGAATCATCTATCCAGAAGGCTTTTGTTAAGTTGCTTTTTACTTTTTTCACTTAGCCATCCTGCCAGTTCTCTAACTATTAAAACCTTTCACAGCTGATTCATTTATTCCTTAATACAATAACTAAATATTACAATGCAAAATGATCAATATCATTTAGAAATTTCAAAAAACATCAAGTGATCAGATATCAGTTAGAAAATTAAAAAAACATCAAGTGATCCAATATCATTTAGAAAATTAAGAAAGCATCAAGTGATCCAATATCATTTAGCAAAATAAAAAAACATCAAGTGATCCATTATCACTTTGCCACTTGAGTAAAAAAACATGTATATATAAAAAAAGAAAGAAAGAGATATTGTGAAAGTGACTAAAAAAAAAAAAGCTCTAAGGCCATAGTTGAGGACTTATAGCAGTTTAAAACCATATGTCTGTAAGACTGGGGAGAAAAAAAAGAAAAAGAAAAAAAACAGTGGAGAAAATCAGAAGCCACCTTAGTTTTGAAGAGCTCACAGCCTGCAGACTGCAAAAATTTGGTTTGCGGGTCTCTTAGACCCTTTTGGGGGTTGAGGTTTGGTCCCACACATAGTTTTGGGGGAAGCCATGTACAGTGGAATGCTGCACGCCACTGCAGTCAATCTCCCAGCTAGGTGTGGCTGCGGTGTGAGACTCTAAAATAGGCTAAAGTTGATTTTAACCCTGATAGCAGAATTTAGGAAGGGATTATGGAGTGAAGACTCTGCCTTCCTGGGGTGAAAAGAAAGTCTTAGAAGGATTTAGTGATGGGGATGACAGGGAGCAAGGCTACACCTGTTGATGGTAAGAAGATTAGAAGTTTAAGAGAGTGTTTCCTGCACTCAGATTTGGTTGAGGGAAAGAAAGGTGATCAAGACAGCAGGGTAGCTGTGAGAGAAAGGATGTGAGTCAAGTCCTTTATGGCTCTTTAAGAAAGGTAAGGGTGGATGTGAGCAATGGCTACACACTGAAGAGTTCAATGAATGTTAAGTTTTATTTCTTTGAAGGTATGTATGTAAGTGTTATTTATTATTATTATGGGGAGTGTCTAATTACACTTGGATATTGGATGTTGGATTATTTTTCTGATAAATCAGGGATGATCAGATAGATTTCTCTGCTGAACAGATGGGGGGAAAACACTGAGGAGCGAGCTCCTTATATAGACAAATGGGAGTGAAAACAGGGTACAACAGAACAGGGTGTCAGAAGTTCATACAGTGCACAGACATGACATCAGTACTAGTGGATTTTCCTTGCATGCATATTTCTAAGCCCCTGCATGATGATGTGACTGTGTAATGATGTAATTGACTCCTGATCTGGTCTAATCCCCTTTATTTGATGATGTGACTATGTAATGATGTAAGAGTCTTGTGAAACATGTGTAAGTTGTATGTAAGTCATGTGGTAGTTGAATATGTACAGTAAATGAGGTCACTGCCCCTGATCTATGTAACTTGTAATATTTTATGTGTTAGTGGTTATGTGCTATAAACTTATAGCTATTATTATAAACCATACTATGTAATATTTAATTTATTATTTATTTTGAAATTATTCTAAGTACCTTATTTTAGTCTTCTGCCTTGAGTAGCTCTTAAACTAGTGGAGTTATTGGTATGGCTTTGGTGAGTGACTAGGGGTTAATTTGGGTGTAGAATCCATTTCTGAAATAAAAACTAAAGAATTCCTGCTCCTTCAGGGTGAAATAATAATTTTTTTTATTGAGTCCACTTTAGAGTACCACAGCGGGCCTGGCGGATAGATGCAGGGAAAGAGGTATTACACACTCCAGCGCCACTGGTGCTACCCTTACTGTAGGCTGTTGATGGTAGTGTTCCAATCCGGCCCTCCGGATCAGAATTTGGTTCATCCAACACCCAAACTCACATTTCTTCTGACCCGGTCTGGATCTTTGCAGATATTTGCACCCTTTCTTTCAAATGTCCACCAAATTGATTTTTGAAGCCTTGGCAATCCAGCAGGCACCTGATCAGTTACAACTTATGGATCACCACAATGACGGTGACCAACAGCTCAAATAATACCTTTTCTAGCAATTCCAAAGAATCTATTTTTGAAACCAGTGCATAGCCTATCAGAACAACCTCAGGACTTACAATAACTCCCTTTTTTGCTTCACTTGGCGCCCAAATCGACAAATCAACACAAGGATCTGGTGGTCCTTTTTCTTTCAGAATTTCTGGAAAGTTATAACAAAATTTGCATCCAATACTTCCATTGAATTCAAAATGTACGTAACAAAGTCCGCATATTTTGTTGTATAAGAATCTTGTAGTCAATTTCTTCTATCTTGAACAAGGAATTTTGAATTTCAAGAAATTTTTGAGGACATCATAGTAATGGAATAGATGCAGCCATTGGGGTTTGGAATTATTAAAATCTTCTCTGCAAGGGTAACGGGGGACATTGTCTTGAGGATTTTGTGCCATCTTTTTATGTGATTTCAAGAACCGGATGAATCTATTTAACACATAAAATTAGTTAAATGTGAAAATTCTGATTTAGATTGAATCCAAGTGATTCTTGTACCTCAACTGGATGATTTCCTTGAAAGTCTTGAATGAAATTTTTTTTTTTTGTTTCCAGGTAATGCTTGTTTCCAGTGAATTTAAGATTTGTCATCAAATTAGAACCCACATTCATCATATGTTTAAATCAAATTTTTGTTTAGTGTAGACCCCATCATTTCAATAGAATAGTTAACATGATTATCATTCTTGAATATTAATCAGTGAATGGGATTTTACTGATAATTTATCCTTTATCTGAACAATTGAATCAAAAAAAGTTAGGCATGACATTTGAAAATTGTGTTAAAAATGTATCATCAATTGTCTCATGAAATGTAATTAAATATTTCTATCACAACAAACACTTCTGATTCTCAGTGAGTAATTTCATTTTTTGTGTTAGTTTCATATATAGGGAAATGTATAATAAATATAACTAACATGAAAAGAGTATGATGGTTGTTGTGTCAAATGTTTAGCCATTGAAGTTTTACTTTGATGGCGTGAAGCATAAGATAGAAGAGTTAAGCATGAAGAGTCTTATAATTCATTTCTGAATCCAGATTATGTTTTTAAAATGGTTGCCAGATCCAACATCAGATTTTTTTTGGTGGTGGAAATTAAACACAATCCTGAACTTATTCCAATTGTGGAATTGGGCTAGATGATGAGCGGGCGGTGCTTGCACTGCTGAGATCCCTAGTAATAATGATCAACAACTTAAAAACACAAGAAAGGAAACATTCAATAAAAAATTCAAATGATTTTAAATGGAATTCATAATAATCATCATCATCTTTTATTTGAAACTTAAAAAATTTCAATATTTTTACTTTTGATCAAGTATTTTAATTTTTTCTTTTATAAAGTATTCTATTTTTTTTTTCTTCACAAATTTTTCTTTGTTTTAATTTGTTCAATTTCATTTTATTTTTAATGTAGTCCTCCCTCCTTCAAAAATAAATTAATGCATGAATAAATGAGAGTGGAATCAAATGGATCAAATTTTTTAACTCAAATATAAAGAAGAATAAAATTTCTAATTAATTAATAAATATATAAAAATATAAAAAGTAGAAAAATCATTATTTAGGGGTGTTGAAGGATTCCTGAGAAATGAACAATGGATAAGATTCTTGTGAAGTGAAAGATTCCACTAAAATTCAAGTAGTTGGCAGAGTTGAGACTGTCAAAAAAAGGATCAACAATTTTTGCAGATATCATTTTTATGGCTGCTGAGAAACATGACAGGTTGATCTGATGTACTGGATTGTTGTAACTTGGACAAACGGAGAGTGTTAATGAAAAAGAAATAGGAAAAGATCTTTGTAAAGTGACTTCTTTTGGGTTTGAGGATCATGTTTAAAAAAAGGCAGGCAATTCACACAATTACACAATAACAAGGACTGGTCAAGGCATGAGATCTATTGTAAATTGGATTAGTGATCTCCCTGCTAAGTGAGAATGTCAGGCTTGGATATGAAACAGAAGAGTATAAACCTCTCTTTTTACTATTCCTGCTGTGATGAATGTGTATATAATATTTATTTATATATTATATCAATAAGAATAATGGCTTATAGCTATTATTTTACACCTATAGTGTAGTCTCTGCTGCAAAAGTACGGATTTACCTCCTTTTGAGACTTAATGAGGTAGGGGAATGTCACTAAGGTGTGCTTATAGTGACAATAATGCTTCAAAATAAAAGGAAATAAATTAATAGGAAGGGGCTTGAGCTGACTGGCTACTGTCAGAGGCCGTAGTCCTTCTTCTAATAATTTTTAAAGACTTTGTGTGATATAACTCTCAGTGATTGATAAATAGTGAAGGGGTAAGAGCTTTGGTCTAATGACACAAGCAATGAACTTACTGTATTCTTATTTATAAGTTGTTGTGATGTTTTTGTATGTATGTAGTAATAATTGAGTGAGGAAAATGGGAATTGGGGCGTAAAAGGCCTCTATTTATATCCCCAAAAATTATTACAAGGCGCTAGGAGGATGCAGTTGTCAAAATAATAAAAATAATTTAAAAAGTTTCTAAAAATAAAATTAATTAAAATTAAAATTAAAAATTAGAAAAGGAAATTAATTAATTAATTAATTTTATTAGGGGGTGTCAAATATCACCAAACTCGATGTTTTTTTATCTCCGGTTTTCAACGAAAAACTCCATTTCAAACCAGACGTTTTTTTTTGAAATAACCCACTTATTCGGAACATGGGGTGTCAAATATATCAAAGAAAAAATTCCAAAATATCTATAATCCAAAAGTCGACATAAAAATCTGCACCCATGAATTAAAATTAGCCCATAAAGAATTTATTCACCTTCCTACACCTACAAACCATTTCTTCAAGCTCACTTGTTGCTCCAACTTGAAAAAGTATCAACAAGTCAATTTCTCTTACTTCTCAAGTAACCACATTTTGAATTAACTCTAAATAATTTCTTCCACATCATCCTCTAAAGAAATGCCTCGCAGAGCCCAAAGAAACTCCAAAAATCAATCAACTTCCAACACTCCCCCCGAGTCTCCAACTAAATCTGGACACTTAAAAAGGGAATATCATCTCATCCTTACCAACTGGTTGATGATCCAAAAGAATTACGATGCTGTATTTGGTACCGAACACTCAACCAAGGTTGGAAGACCTCCCAAATCAAAGGTCAATGGCTATCAACTAATGGCAATCCATCTCAAAGCCAAAACAAAAGGCTGAATCGATCACCATGGGAAAACTGGGCTCTCCGTCTGTCCAGTGACACCAAAAAAACAAAGGGGCCCTTTGTACTTATGGTGTCACTGGTCAGCCAGTGAGCCCGTTTTTCCCATGGTGGATCTTAGTGCCAAACAAATGTTGGAAAGATTCAAAAACTATTGAGCCAAATATCGCAAAGCTCACATGCTCTCCATATCCACTGGTTTTGGTATATCAGCTGCTGATCAAGAAAAGGGAATTTGATTGGTCTTTGAAAAGCTTGATTCAATTTGCCCTTACTAT
>KN361972.1:0-11607 GCA_000785685.1 Uromyces viciae-fabae
ATTCAGAATGCATTATTTGTTGTCTTAATGCTGCTAACGAGGTTGGAAATTTAAATAAAATCAAGTATGCTATAATGTCTTCTGGCAATTGAAACCCTACTGACGCTAACTTTTTGATATGGACGTGTATTTTTGTTATGAACAATTCAATTTCTTCTTCTTTGAACGTCAGCCAAAGGAAGTCCATAAAAATTCTAGCTTTATTCGTGGTTTGAGATGAAGCGAATTTATTCTTGAGATCCATCCATAGTTTAGCAGCATTTTTTGCATTTGAAAGATTCACAACTGTACTGTGCGTTTTGTGATCGATTTTTGCGAGTATCATAAGAACTGTTTCTCTATTATCTTTTTCATTGAGAGCTTGATTTGCTTCTAGCTTATTGTATACCCCCCGAAGCTCAAAAAGCAACGAGATTTTATCTACCCAAACAGCATAATTGTCTTCGTTCAGCTTGGGTATGTTTTCTACCGCCGCCTTCGTTGCGATTTGCGCATACCAATCCTCAGTGTTCCCCCGATTAGCTGCTCCTATTTCTGTCGATGCAAAAGCACTCGGATTCGCCATCGTTTCCGTTCAGCTTTTAACCGTAAAAGACTTAAGATTATTTGAAAGATATTTATTTCTAAGAGCAGCAAAACTAAATTGAAAACAATTAGAAAATTTAGAATGAAAGAAATAATAAGAAAAACATTTTGAAATAAATATGATAAAGGAAAATACAAACTCGATACTGATTGTTGGTTTATTTATTTGAAGGCTTGTTTTAATTTGAGGGTAGATTGATTTTTGATTTAATTGAGATGTTTGAGATCACTGAAGTTTTTGAGTAATAATATTTTGATAAGTTGATTTGATTAGAAATGAAAAGAGGAAGTAAGATCTCACCGATACACAGTTTGAGTTTCACGAGTTGACAATGATAAATTTAGTTAAGAGATAAAAATAAAGAAGTAAAGAAAAGTAGAAAAGAATAAAAAGAAATGAAAATAATAATAAGATATAATGTATTTGAATAGCTTGATTTGAGTTTCGAGTTGAGTTGATTTGAAGTTCGAGTTTTGATTTTTAATTTTAAGAGATGAGTGAGACGAGTGAAGAAAGTTTAAAATTTATTTAGGTCATTGTGACATTTGAGTGAAATCTGAGAATGTGACATTTTACAATATTCAAAACTGGTTCATTTTTTTTTAGTTATTCCTTTTACATTATAGTTATTCCTTTTACATTATAGTCATATTTCCTCTTTTTAAAAGATAAAAGAAACAAAAACTTACCTGTTGGTCTTCAATCTTGTTATTTATTTTTATTTTATTTCATTCAACAAACTTTTTTAACTTTTTTCTTTTGTTCTTATGAAATCAAATTAGTCTGGTCTTGGGCTATCAAATTAGAAAGTCTTCAATAGTGAGGACATATTTTCCATCCCCCAAAGTCACCTCTTCAAAAGGTCCTACCAGATTTACAGCCCACAGTTCCATCCTATCATAACTCATATTTTCTGAGGCAAGAGTGTTTTTATTAGATTTTTACTGATCATGCACTCAAGACAATCAAAGTCTCCGTTTGGTAGCAAATCAGAAAAGCCAATGCCCAGGTGTAATTTGGTCATCCTTTAAATTTTCCTGATTATCAAGTGCCCAAGTAGCTTATGGTAGGACAAGTAGGACAGTAATGTCTGGTTGAAATTATTTAAAATAGGTGCAACACTTGATGGTTCTGTTTCAGGTAGCGTATATACAAAAGGATTGTAGATTGCAGTATTAGAAAAAACAGAAGGATTGAAAGTAGTTGGATGTACAGGTGTATGATGATCAGATTGTATATAAGGCTTTTGATAAACTTAGATAGCAATAATATAGGTCAGATGCCTGAGGAAAACTAGGGAATGGTGATGGGCAGTGGACCTGAGGATTGGGAAAAAGAAGAAGATGAGAAAAAGGAAGAAAAGAAATAATGATTTAAATTTAAAAGCTGTACAGTCAACAAAATGATTACATAATCAAAGAATAAAAGTAATCCTCCTCTTGAATCAACCGTTTAGGCTATAATTATTTTATTGAAAAAATAAATTACAAGGAGAAAAAATAATGGGGGAAGGAAAAGGACATTGGTGTTGATGAAAGTTTAAGCTGTATTTTACCCAAAGATGCATTACCACAAAGTGTTGAAACTAATGTCTTTAATGTTGTAGGAGAAAGTGAAACCTTGCTTCCGCAACAAAGCTCAAGATATCAGAGTTTTGCTGGCCCATTGGCAATATAAAAGATTACTGATAGTTACCCTCATTGAGTTTGGCCCAACAAAATTCAGGTTTCCTATCCCTGTAACAAATTTTTTGGGACATTCAGTGGCTAGTTTTATAGGGATGGGAGAGGGTAATAATTTAAAATCAGTAAGTGCATACAGATCACCAGTAAGATGGTGTTTAGCGCTGGTATCCCAGATTGCAGGTTGTGGGATTGTGGATGAGGTTGGAATGTTGGTCAAGTAAATGTTTTGGAATGTTGGATTCTTGAAGGAGGAGGAAAATTGAGCTCAAGGATGCATGATTGGCTTCTTCAAGCAATAGCCAGGTCAATATGAGTCCATTCTTCTTGGTGGTAAGCTCATTTTTAGTTGAAAATTTTTGTAAGGAGATCGGTTTTATTGATTGATGGGAGCTAGAACAAGATGATAAGCTGAGGCCAGTTGAACTTTGTTGACCATGTTGAGTATTCAAGTAAAAACATTTTCCATTTTGATCTGGCACAGTGCATTTTGAGATCAGATATCCAGTTGACTTTTGTCTGAAACATTGCTTCTTGAAAGTTGAAGACATTACATAGACATTATCATTGTGACTGGTAACTGATTTGACTTCTTGCTTTGGTTTGACTTTAAAGACATCCGGTGCAACTTCAGTTGGAGTTTGATTCCTCATGTCCATAATCAATATATTCAAAAGCATGACATATTTATTAAAAGCTAAAGCTGTTCCTCTGTTTTATTTCAACTCTTTCTCCACTTGGTTGTAATAATCAATCCCAAGAGGCAATGCAGGATCTATCACAGTCTGCCATAAAAGCGCCAAAACACGATCATTATCTACATAGAGACTAATTGACATAAGATTGCTCACTAAATTTATAAATTGAGATGCCGTTTCCACTGGTTTGGAGTGAATGTCTATCAAAATTGGCATCAAATTCATCCACTGGGATTTTTGGGTTTTTTGATTGTGTGAGGGGGCATGCATTGATAGTCCATTTCAGGGTTTTTTGTGGTTCAAGTTCAAAAAATCCCTTCCCTCCTTGGGGTTTTTTGTTTGTGTTATGGCCTCTTGATCTGCAGGATGATTGCCAATATTATGGAATAGAGGTGGGTCCACCCTTTTGAGCTCTAAGAGGTTATGAGCCCAGATTTCCCGCTGTTTCAGGTTCAATTCTCCTTGTTGACATCCTTCCCCCCACACATCATTATTAGTATCTATTTACGTAGCATGGCTCAAGTTTTCTTGATACAATACTTACATGATTTTCTATATCCGAGTTGATGATTTAGTCCATGTTATGAAATTTCCACATGATGATATTCCATAGGATAGTTTGCTATAAATATGCATTTTCATATATACAAATATCTCACTTGACTTGCCATGTAAAGAAAAAGTTGACAGTTGACATTGTCTGTTGGGGAGTAGCAACTGTACAGTCCATTAATGTGTTCAAGCCAATATCATTCACCGGCTATTCATGAATTGGCTTGCGGGGGAGTGTTATGGACTGTTGATCTGCAGGATGATCACCAACTATGATGGCATAGCCGTGGGTGCACCGTTTTGAGCTCTGAGAGTTTTTTGGCATCATGTTAAGCCTATCATATTGGAGAAATTCTTCTGGATGGTATTTATATAAAAAATTGGGGTGAGAAATTGATATGGGATTTTATTTTGAATTGGAAAACTTGGGTGGGCGCCTGAAATTTTTGTTTGAATTTGAAAATGTGGTTTGTCAAAGGTGTTTCCACCTAACTTTGACTCAACCAATCTAAAAACACCTAATCATTTCCAAAACATCAAGTCAGGTTTGAAATGGTAGATTTGGTTGAAATCCAACCTTTTTTTTTTTGAGAATATGCCAAACTCTGACACAAACTAATATTAAGCATGTGGCACTGTGTTAAAACAATTAAAAAAAGGTTTGTAAAATGGTAGCATCTCTGATATCCATAAAATCATAATGCAATTCTGATTAATTCAAGCAAGCATCAAATCACCTTTCTATTTCTTTAAAATATCTGCATCTGGAATAAAATTCCAACAAATTTCATCTTTCAAAAAATTCTTTGGGAGAAAGCATAAGCCATCCTTTGGTGTTAAGGATGCCGTTGAATGTGTTTCATTTTTTTGAAGTTCTTTGATTGTGTTTTTTTTTTCCCAGAGAGAGGTTTAGATAGAAAGTCTTGGTCATAGGGGGGTTTGAGTGAGGGCATGGACTCTGTGTAGGATTAGAGCTTCTCCAACAGAGCTGCTATTGCCTGGGATGGAATGAACTTTGGCGGCCCGCAAGTGTTTTTTGTCCTCCAATGGGGCCGTTACCAGACCTGCCAATGCTTCTGGCCCTGGATGAAAACTGCCAGAGCCTAATACTCTTGGAAGCTTTCCATCCCAGAAAATCTAGCCGCCATATCACCTCTTGGTCCGCTCAACGGAATTTTTTTTTTCTAATACAAACTACTCAACACAAATACATACTATATCAAAACCAAAAAAAGAAATATCATGTCTTCAATGCCAGTTCTCAATCCACTTCTTCAAGATATAACTACTTTGGTGATATAAAAAAAAAAAGAATCTCCTTCAGCAACCCCCACCCCTTCAGAAAAAAAAATCAAACGCGAAAACCACCAAAAATAGAGAATTCAAAAAAGAAAAATCCAAACTGGACCATTGAAGAAGACAAACTTTTGATTTTTCAACTCAAGAGGATGGAAAATTTAGGAGAAAAGTTAACACAAATAGCTGAATGCTTTGCTGACTGGGCTAAAGCAACAACCAAGAGGTTTTCATAGTAAAAAGGGGTAAGTGTCAAAGACACTTGGAATGATTCAAGAATCAGAAGGAGAAGTTTTGGAATAAATGTTTTTCATTACAACATGTTGCTCCTAAACATATAAGAATACAAACACCCCACACTTGTGGGTGAACTAAAACAATATTGAATAAATTCATTTTGATTCTTTAGACACACTTCAACTAGAAGTAATTTACTAAACTATACTACACTTCAACTAGAAGCACTACTTGGACTATGCTTTAACTAAAAGCAACTAACTAAAATATACTGAGCTTCAACTAGAAGCCAAACACTTTAAAGAAACTATCTCTGACTAAACTTGATATTCTTTGTAACTAACAAAGAAGAATTTTGAATTTAAAATAAGAAACTATCTTATTTTGACTACTTTAGTCTAGAAATGTAACTAACATTCAACTAGAACTGATGGGAAACACATAATACTTGAGGATTGAGGTCTCGAACTAGTTGCAGTCATGAACCTTACGCTAGAATTTCAACACAAACAACTTTGCATTGTGTGGTTGAATAAGTCTCACAATAGTATCATTGGTACCGGCCAGAAAGCTGCAACCTTCTGGGAAAGAGTGCATAAATTTTACACGTACTTGGTCGACGATATGAACAAAGATAAAAAAATCTCAAAACTATACAAGCCTCTGCCATCACAACTGGTGAACACAGTTGAATGCCAATGGGGACACATTATGAAAATATTCAATAAGTTTGGAGGATGCTATTCTCAGGTTGAATGACGTTTAAAAAGTTGGAGAAGTTGTGATGATCTTGTAAGAATGACTGTTTTTTTCTTCTCTTTTTCAGTCATTTATTCAATTTGACTCTTTCTTATAGCTTTCTGAGGCAAAAGAGTTTTACAAGTCAATGCATGAATCAGCTTTCAACCTTGACCATTGCTGGGCCATCTTGAAATACACTCCAAAATGGCAGGCAACCCAACAAGAAATTGAGGTAAAATCAAAAAATCCGCTCAAAGAAAAGAAAAGAGCTCCAAGAAGTGTGGCTCAAACAGATAAAACTCACCCATCAAGTCCCCAAACGGAATTTATAGAACTGATTGAAGAGCTAGAAGAAAGATTGGTCCTGGGAAGTGAAAGCAGGCCTGAAGGGAATCAAACAGCTAAAAGAAAAAGAAACAATGATTGGATGTTAGAGAAGGTTCTGCAGGCCCAAGAAGAGCTTGTCAAAATATCAAGGGAAATAATGAATTTGGTCAAATCAGCAATGATGTCAGCTTCAGACAACTGCACTATGGCAATTAATCTCTCAGGCATGGATGAAGGATTATTGCTATATTGGAAAAATAAAAATCAAGTAATCTTAGATTGCCTTGAAAACAAATCGTTTTACCTTACTTCATAATTATTTGTTATATCTTTTTTTTATCTTATGACGCTAAATTATTTATTATATCTTTTTTTTTATCTTATGAAGCTAAATTATTTATTATATCTCTTTTTTTATCTTATCAAGCTATCATTAGGATTATTCCAAGAAAAGTTTTCATCCATTTTGTTTACTTTACTTCCTTTCATTCTATCTTTTCTTTTTATCTTCTTTTCTATCTTTTTTTTTTATATCTTATTGAGCAATGAGACAATCTTTTTTTTTTATATCTTATTGAGTAATGACTCATGAGAAATAAGTCATTCAATTGTTTGTTTATCTTATTGAGAGATGATAAACCTTTCATACTGTCTTATTTTTTATCTTATTGAGCAATGAGAAATCAATCGTTCATTTTTTTTTATGTTTTTTCAATGAGATGAATGAATTCCAATTACAATGAACAAAAAAAAAAAAGGACAATTCAGGAATAAATATAAATGAGTAAATTGCGGGCAAAAGGAAAATATATTTAAAAAAAAAAATACATTTGGTTTGAAAAAAAAAGAAAAAATACATTCAGTTTGAAAAAAAAAGATTGAAATGGATTGAATAAATAATTTTTCATTCTTCTTCATCTCCCAAATGGTTCCAGAGATGATCAATGAGATCTTGCTTTAGCTGATTGTGAACTTGAATATCTCTGATTCCTTGGTAGCATAAGAGAAAGGATTCAAAGTCTTGATTTGTTGATTGCCTTGTTGATATGGTTGAGTTGGTGTGTGATGTTGGATCATATTCAAAATCTTCTTCAAATTCTGTATCAATTTCATCCTCTATTGTCATATTGTGCAATATAATAACTTTTTTCATGATTGAATATAGAATTTTCTGATCCCAAAGCCAGCCAGGGTGTCGAATAATTGCATAACGGGATCACAAAACTCCAAAAGCACGTTTGATGTCTTTTTGATAAGCTTCTTGAAGTTTTTCAAAGTGCTTGTGTTTTTTTCCTTGGGGCTCTGAAATTGACTGTATCTATGTTGAATACTTGGGATAGATCCCGTCAGTAAGGTAGTAGCTGATCTTTTAGTTGTTTCCATTTACTTTTTATTCAAAAGATAAACCTTGGCCATCTTGAAATTTCTGGAAGATTGGAGAGCAGTCAAGTACAGTGATATCGTTCAGTGTTCCTGGAAGACCAAAAAAAGCATGCGAAATCGACAAGTTGTGGGTGGCCACTTCTTCAACAATAATTTTAGGTTCCTTCTCTTTTCCACTGCACTGTCCTTTATTGGCTAATGGACAATCTTTCCATTGCCAGTGCATGCAATCAAGTGAGCCCATCATTCCAACCTTGCGCTTCAGAGACTGCAAAATTTTTTTTGATATTGTCCTCATTTGGAGAACATAGGTATTCAGTGCCGTAGATGTTCACAACTGAACAACAGAATCACTGAAGTGATTCAAGAGCGGTGGTTTCACCTGTTTTTTGAGACAATTCATAAAAAAAATCATCAAAAACTGAAACTAATGCCAATAAAACTTGAAAAAAAAAAAACTTACTTATACAGAGATACTCATCAAGTGAATCAGTGCTATATACATAAGCTAACATCCTGAAGGCAGCGGTGATTTTTTTTAATGGTGAGAATCCCAAACGACCGGCCGCATCTATTTTTTGAACAAAATATTCATTGTATTGTTGAATTTCTGAATTATTATGAAGAAAAACTAAACCAGACTAGAAACAGAAAATAAGAAAATAAAATAAATAATAAAGTGTCAAAAGAAAAATAATAAAAAAGTGATTGATGAAAGAAGAAAACAAACCACCAGAAAAGATTGTAATGATTTTAGAAAATAGGACAATGGACTGGAGGATCAAATGAGATGGATTTTTTAACAGACTAAAGGAAGGAAAGAAATGAAGAATATAAAAATAAGCAGAAATTGATTCATAATTAAAAGTTAGTTCTTTTGACTTCAAACAACAGAAAGTAGAAAATGAAGGAAAAGAAGAAAAAAGAAATGAAATAATGAGATAACAAACAGAAGTGATAAATCACTAATTGGGGATTAAAATCAAGAATCCTAGAAGTGATTCTAAAAAACAGAAAGGATACTAGATCTTGAGATGAGGAAGGGAAAAATTAGACTGAGTTGATTTTGTTGAGTGTGAAAGGGTCTGATTTATTAATTTATTAGTTTTATTCCTTGTTCTGATATACTTGATGAGCTTGAGGACTTGTTCTTGAATTTTTTTGAGTAGTAGAATAACTGATTAAAAATTGGTGTGTGATTGAGTGGAGAAAAAAAAAAGAAAGATCAGGAGTGAAGCCCCCTGGCAATTTTGCTAAGCCATCTGAAAACTCAACATGTATTCTGTGACATCTTGAACAATCTGGCAAAATAAAGATCTGCACATCCTAAAACGTCGTTTGAACATATTTTCTGGGTAAGTCGGCTCTTCAGAAAAACAATCATTAAATAGTCTTTCATTCCCTTTGATGTGATTTTGATTTATTTCCCTTCTGCCTATGGTTGAGCCTAGGGATGGCAACCTTTAGGGCCCGTTCTTGGTTATACCCGGGTTCTGTACCCGCGGGGCCGGTTGTTGGGACACAAATTTTTGACAAATAATTGTTGGGCATTGGACGGTTAAAATGTTGGGCCAAGTTGCCTGCCCAATTGGTTATATTGGGTATTGGAGCTTATTTTTTTTGAAACAATGTGAGGAGAATTTTCTGCAAAAAAAGGGAATTTTATTTGAATTTTTTTTTTTTGGCATGTTTCATGCATTTATGCTAATTGGAAAGGATGATAAAAAAAAAGAATGAAATGAAACCTCATTGGTTTCAGTTTCATCACCAATGTCATCCATTTTTTGGTCATGTAATTTGTTTTTACAGCTGAATTCCCGATTTTGTCGGGTAATCCGCGGGAATTCCCTCGGATACCCGGTCTTTTGTTTACCCGCGGTTAAGTCACGTCTCCGGTAGTAATTCGGACGGGCAATAATTTGGCTCCCCCCAGCACCCGGGTATACCCGCGGGTTGGTCACCGTTCCAGCCTCCAGCAACCCCGTACCCAACGGGTGCCATCCCTAGTTGAGCCACCATGTTTTGGGTGATTTTTTTTTTGATCAATAATTAATGTGATTTTCATTTGTAGCGACACAATCAGATCATCTTCATCATCCAGCCATTCAAGAACTTCAAGGGGGTCCATGTTGTAAATAAAAGAAGCTATGATTTTTTTTTTTTTGATGATCTAAATGAAAAAAACTGTGGTTGGTGGGATTGGACTAACAGTGATGGAAAAGAAGGAAAATAGATAATTTGGTTGTTGATGGAAAATATGTATATATATATATTGGTTGGATTGGATCAACGGCGGTGAGACCAGATTGTGATGACAATTGCGCCGTCCATGCCAATCCACCCCGGTTGAACTCACGTGTCATCTTTTAGTGCGCTCAATTCCACGCTGTGGAATTTATATTTGTGTTAGGTAGCGGTGGCAAAGGTGGAGAGGCATGCGGAGCAGAGAAAAGCATCATGTGAGCTGATCAAAAGCTTTGGCGAAGGTGGAAAGTATCTGCAAAGTTAATCGCCTCAGGATATACCAAATGCAGAGGAGAAGTGGAATCTACGGTTTACGGGGGCTGAGCGGTGATGCAGATTAGGCAATCAGACGTGGGTTACTCAGGAAGGTGCTGCGGTGTAGATCAGTGTTAAGGGCTGCGGATCAGCAGGGGAAGGAACGGATCGTTCAGCGGATAACAATCTGATCCGGTGGGCTGCAAGAAGTAGGGTGACGACGGTCGGCAGTAAGGGTTCCGGAAGTAAGGCGGATGCGGGATTGGTGATTGGGGCAAACGGCTGCGGAGACGGAAACCGGGGGGGTACATGGGGGGAATAGGGTGGAATCGGAGAAACCAGGTGCGGGATGGGAAGGGAGGGAATAAAAGTTGTAAATAGGATATCATATGATATATATGGGAGATACGTAACCATAACATTACATTACTCTTATTTTTACATTACATCTGCGGAAAAATCATTGACCAAGACTCTTAGGGAGAGGAACTGTGGAAGCTCGAGGAGAAAAGAAAGGGCCAACTTGCTTGGGGTTCTTAGTCTAGAGCGTAAGTTTCTCTTAGATCTTGGTTCATCAGTCCAACAAAGCGGAATCATCGAGTTCTGGAACCTGCGGAGAGTCAAAGTTGTGTGCGGACACGGTTTATCTTTCCACAACGCCATAGTTTTACATAGTCACTTTTACATAGTTTTACATACTTTTTTGGAACTATGTAGAAGTATTCCCCCGGAACCAACCCCCTAATTTTACATACTTTTTTTGGTGCCGCATCAGCACCCACCTGGTTCATAAATCCAGATTCACCTTCAAACACAACACCAGCACCAGTTCCGTTCTCATCAACGCATGTATTTGGACCCAACATGCCAGGATCCAACACCTCCCCCAATATGGTTAATCAGCCGGTTCCTAGCTTTTCCACACCACTCAATCCTTCAATGTGGCTGGTTACCCCCACCATTTTGTACCACATGTGAGTCATATTTCTTCCTTGTCATTTTTTTGGTCATATCATTAATAAATAAATAATTTTAATTTTCAGGCAAAATCCAGGGATGATGATCCCTACTCCCCCCAGCCAGCTCTCTCCTGTGATTGGAAACCACACGGCTCTTGCTGATATCTCCCTATCTCAAGTTACAAATCAGGTTCCTGCAAGCCCTGAAATTACTACAGGTCAGTCCAAACGTGGTGGTAGGAAAAACCAAACAAGAAAAAGAAAAAATATGAATAAAACAACTACCAAACCCACTCAAGATGAACAAAGAGATTCATCGGAAGAAGAGGATTCAACTCAAAAACCTAAAAAATGTCGGACCCAGCAGCGATCATGGCGTAACAACAAGAATGGTGATGGGAAATCTTCCCTAGACTTAGTGGTTGAGTGGTTCACTACTGACAGTAACTTTGAACTATTGCGAGGTGGAAAAAAAAGCAAACAAGATGTAGCAGAGAAAGTGGTCCAGTTCTTACTTAATAATGGTATCATGTGGAGAGATTGGAAGGGTGTTGAGCAACAGGTCAAGGAACCTTGATCTTCTTAAGCTACACTACCATTGTTCTGATTTGTCTTGTTTTAAATTTGCAGATATTAACATTGGAATC
>JNCO01004231.1:0-15522 GCA_000785685.1 Uromyces viciae-fabae
AAAAACAGATGAAAAAGGATAACAAGGAAGAACAACATGGATGAAGCAAAAACAACAGACAATAGTCTCAACATCCTCTTCCAAGAGGATCTTAGGATCTTGCTGAAGCCGGTGAGTCAAAATCGCCACAAACCACGAAAAATCCGCCCTGCCCATGCGGAACATTTCTAAAAACAGGAAGTCGTCGCATGTTTCTGAATGCCATGGTTCATAGCGCGGAGGACGGGGGCGAGTTTTTTGTTTTTTGCGAACATACTTCATTTTCCTTCTAGTTTTCTGTCGGTGCCAGTACCAAAAAATTGCAAAAGAAAATACTTTCATGGGTGGGTTGAGTTAAAAAACGTCAAAAAAAAGTTTTAAAAAAAGCCAAAAAAAAATTACTTTATAACTACACAAAGTTTTGATCCAGGTTTTGAACCCGCTTCTGCATGGTGAATCCCTCGAAAATCCAATGGATTTTCGGGGATTTTCCGCTCCAAAACTGATTTGGAAACCCCGCTCGAAACTTTTTCAAAACTAGTTTATAAATGTGCTATAAACTAAGATGAAATAAAATCTTTTAGTTGCGATAAATTTTTCACTAATCCTTTGATCCAATTCATTACGAATAAAAACTGATCCATTGATCATTAAACTATCAGTCTCAATTTTCTTCAAAATGTTGTCTGAAAATTTTGCGTTGATTTTGTTATTTTTTGCAAAATATGACCAATTGGTGAAACCGGATTCTGAACTTGCAGGCGGTTGAGCCAGATTATCTCCTTTTGTTCGATCTCTGCCCAAGGCTTAAATCTAACACCTGCCTACCTCTCTTCTCACTCTTCTGATGTCTCTCCATCTCTCGTCTGCAGTCCGGTTTTTTCGGCTTGCCATATAACTTCTGCGTTTCCTGTGAATGCTTTGTTTTCTCTTCTTTTATAAATTGCTACCAGATTCATGGCTGGGTAGGTATGCCTACCATATCACTACATGCACAAACTATGTTCTCTCATAGGCTTAACCTGATATTTTGAATTAACACAGAATCATTTTCTTTTTTACAATTCTAATCAACAAGATTACATCTACACATTTTTACATATGAATGAAGCGGTCAATTTTCAGCCACCAGACCCGCCATAGTAGATTAAATCGAGGAGCTGCTTATGGCCTGCAGAGCTTCCAGGTTTTTTGCAGGTGCGAACAGGTATCACCGGAAATGTTTCATCTATAATTTTGGTTTGGATCCAGAAACAGTCTCGCGGTCGTGATGTTTTCTGCTGGGATAGTTAAGCTGGCTGGGGATTCGGAGGAATATAGATGATTTACCGACTGTCCGGCTAGCATAGCATCCTCCACGGCTCCATCCAGAAGCGGATCCTCGGGTAGCTCCAACGACCCTGTTGATTTCTGAGGTACCTGGCCAACTCCACTCATATCCATGCTCTTCATTTTCAATGCTCTAGGTAATGCCTCCTCCAACATGTTCTCCAATCGGGTTAGACGGGCATCGAATGTGGGCATGTTCCTTTTCGATACTCTCTGATTTTCAGTCACTTCAGGAAAGCTTTTGATGTGATGACTGCGTGCTGGATGATCTGCTGAGGGCGCCGCTACGACTGCAGGTATACTCTGTTGCGAACTAAGGGGTGACCTGGATGGACGGAATCCGGCCTGGTGGAAACGCTCGATCTCACGGTGACTCTTAAATTGTTTTTCAGATGTAGAAGGCGAACGAGATGCACCGCAGTTCAAGTTGAGATGTGGAGCCCTGCTGGAGCCATGGTAATTCCGTAATGGTGCGCTGCCTTGATTTCCATACAAGGTACTTTGCATCATAGCTGGTCGAGCGCAATCCAGGGATCCCGGAGATGGAGTATATGATTGATACGGCCTCTCGCCTAACCGAGTGACCACGCGGCACGGCAACGTTTGCTCAGCACTTGTCTTTTTTTTGGTCATCGAAAGAAACTAATTTGAGAATACTTACCGGCTTGCATGCTCACGGATTGGCGATGTTGTCCAACGCCTGGAGAAGGTAAATCACCAAAAAATGGCACGCCAGTCACTGTGGTAGCAACCCTCATATTCGAAAAGCCGGGATGAGCTGTGGTGCTTGGAAAGTGTTGTGACTCAGGGACTTGCACATACGGAAGGTCTAAGTTAGTTTTTGAAGATATATAATAGGTCATTTGAGCAAATATTTGAAATGATGCGTTTAAACGTCGAAAAAGTTCACAATTGGGGGGCAATGCGAACTCTGGGCAAGCCCATCAAGACTTTATACCCTCATCGCTAGACTAAGACTGCAAGGGTTGAACCTCAAAATGTCAACCCGACCAGCTAGCTTTCACCACAGCTCGCCGGCGCCCTCTAGACTAAGGATGGTTTGCGAAGAATGTTCCAATACAACACGGACTTTTCGCCCGGGAACAAGTATGAGCAAGACTTGTTGAATGCGGTGCTCGGAATCCCTTCGCTTCAGGCTACACCTTTTTAGTTGAAGCTCGAAAGAAGAACCAAGAAGTTCTAAACGAGGGTGCCCTAGTAACTCGCCAATATTTCAAGCAGTAAACTGGAATTTTAGTTGCCAGCACCACGGATTTAGAGCAACACGGCACAAACATACAACCTCTTGGCACTTTGAAGCCAATCAATTCTTGCGTGGACTTAATGATAGAAGGGCACGCGAGGAAGACTTGAGGGTAAGTGGCCGGCGCTCACAATCATGTTCCTTAGTTTCAATCACTCAGGTGTCGCCTTAGAATCTTTTGCAACACTTCCAACATCAACTGGTGGGTCCAAATGGTCCGAGTGGTGCACACACGATAGATCGAGGGCTCGGCGAAGCTGGCGCCGACTCCACTTTGAGCTATATACATCGAACAACACATGCTCGAGGTGTGATTGGGCCAACCACGTTTTGGAAGCGTCTATACTCGTCTATACTCTTCACAATCCAGATACATGCCACACGGTTGAGCGGACCTACATTCTACAGCGACACCACAAAGTTTGAGAACAAAGCAAACTTTTTTGCCTTAACTTGTCGTTACAAGACGATCTCACATGGAAAACAAACGCCTTTAACTCGAAGTGAGCACTTTAGTGGTTAATTTAGTGGTAGAACTACCAATCAACACATGCCCTTCCATAGCATAAACCGTTAACCTGTGAAATCAATACACCCTTTGGAGTTTATTCAAATCTGTATCATTATGTAACCATGCCGCTATAGATACCCGCCCCGATGAACCGGGAATCCCCCTATGACCGTGGGGTAAATACATATGTATGGATTTAAGTGATCATTCAAGTCAAAAAAAAAGACTCAAGAAAACGGTCAACAAGAAAATGTTATCACCACTCTCACAAGAATCCTCTTCCTCAGTTAACCACCCATCAGCAACAACTCATGCAACCTCTGCAAACTCAATCAGCAATCACCAGCAAATTCCAGATCATCATGCTAATCTACCCTCTCAATCACCATCCCTCGATCAAACTCATCCACTTGGAATCACCCCTCAACTCACCGCAACCGAAGTTAACATCCTCCCCACCGTCCTCATCACCTACAAGCACCCGGCTGCCTCACACTCTCGCTCCGTCAAAGCTAGGGTCGATAGAAACGTACCTCTCGATGAGGTCATCCGTCAACTGTGTAGATCCACTCAACTAGCTGTTGATGAACCTGCTGACAGATTCTCCTTGCGAGACGCTTCCAACAATCAACTCATCACTCCGGATAATGTATTTATTTTCTTTCTACCCCAGTTCTTTCAGCCTTCAATCTTGATCTGTTCAAATACTAACGTCTTCCTTCTCCATCCATCAGCTTTTCAGCAAAATTGAAAACGGCCTAGGATCCCTCAAATTAACCAAATCTCCTGCAGTCGAAGCAAAAGAAATAGCAGAGAAGCTGGTTTTAGCAAATTCCATCGAAGCCAGCAAACCTCCTGGAAACGTAGATCATCTGAGAGAAATCAAACTGTCGCTGTTTAGTTTAAAAGACTACCTGAGAGTTTGTCTCCTCCTCTTATAATTTCCTTTTTTTGAAGAAAAAAAATACTCATTTTGATTTCACCGAAACCAGGAACCTGAATTTTCAAATGAGTTTCAAGAAAGAGGCGGATCTCGTGAATTATTGAAGCTATGCAAGACCGCAACTGGAAATACACTAGCCTATGCCCTATCAGCATTGACAATCATGATTGACCAATCGACTGCTGAACAAAGGAGAAGATGGGAACCGATCTTGGCTGATCGATTAGTCAACTTGGTGATCAGCAACGCACCCATCAATGTCTTAAGGCCTACCACTGCAATTCTTCGGAAGTTCATTGCTCATGATTCGTCCCCATCACCAAGATTAGCCTTTGGAGCCATTTGTGGTGTGATTGAGAATGCAGGTGAAAATGATGATCTGTTTATGCTACTGGCGCGTCGGATCGGTTCCGGATCCACCTCCGACTTTAGTCTCTCCCAGGTCAGTTTTGCCTTAGTCATCGCTTTAATGCGAGCAGCCTTATGGGAAGACGCCCACCAAGATTATGTTGGTTGGTTTATGGAATGCATGGACCGGGCAGAAATGCGTAGAGCGGTACTAAGGCTCAGCGAAGTCAGGGCTGAAGAAGCGGTTGATGAAGTTGAATCGGACATCCTTACTTTCCAAAGAAACCTTGTGCTGATGAACCGTAGATTGATTCGAACCACTGTCAATTCAGAATGTACAGATCATGTTGAACAACTCATGGAGATGGCTAGTCGAGCTCGGGAGCTTGATTCCCGGCATAATGTTACCAAAGAGGAAGGTGCGGAGGATCGAGCCGGAGAAGAGGAATTGGAAGCTCGTAAATGGAAGACTCTTGGCTTTGACTCGGCCAATTTACTTGACGATTTTGAGAAAGTTGGCGTTTTGGGTTTGAGGTTGATGTATCGATTTATGGTCACTCGTCAGGACGAATTCGATAAGGTGTGTCCCTTTTCCGATTTCCATTCCGGATGAGCCTTTCTTGATATCCTTTGCTTCTTTTCCCCATTCTTTTCTCAATAGTTTATCGCAGAACAATTGCTCAAGCCTGATGCGCGAAGATGTCCATTTGCAAAAGCATCCAATAAATGTACAGAGGTGGGTCCCCAAAAGTGCATGCAATCTTTGGATCAGGAATCACGCCTGAATGTCAACCCATGCTATTCTTATCCCACAGATTCTTATCGATCTTTACGAATGGAATGTGGCAGACGCGCAAGCTGATCAACTGATCACGGTCTACAAACCATTCATGTTGAACTACCCAAAATTGCACCATTTAGCATTAGATTTCTTCAAATTAATGTGGAATGAATCCGGGGCGACGACCCATGATTTCGAGAGGGTAGGAGTCCTTGTGCGCAGTCATTTAAGAAACGCTTTAAGAACTCACGAGAACCCTAAAGCATCGGCTAAAACTAGTTGGATGAATTTGGTTAGAGAGTTCGAAAACGCAGAATATATGAAAGTTAGAGATCGGCAAATGCAAGAATTAGCTATGGAAGATAGCATGTGGAACAAAACGCCAATCAGAAATCTAAGAGGAAAACTATATCAGCAGGCCTTTGACTTTATCAAAACACAGAGGATCAATACATTATTAGTTGGATGTTGGTTTCCACATTTTCCGGAACGAGCAGCTGTAGCCAATTCTCAGCATGGAGGACAGGGTGTATCTAGATTAGGGTTTTCTGTCCCTAGCTTAAGAGGCCATTCCCAACAAGGTCATAACGTCTCCAAAAATCAAAATACTCAACTGCTCGATCCCAATAATGTCATCATTACTACCTGGAGGTTTTACAGATTGGCACCCAATAGAAAATATCTACATTATTTGGAAACCCATCAACCAGGCCCTGTTACGAATGGTGTTGAAGACTTACCCGATCGAAGTAGGTTTTGTTCAAAAGATGTTTTTTTCTTGTTATTTTTTGCCCATAAAAGTAAATAATGGAGATATCAGACAGTACTCATGAATGATCTATTGACGTGATTCTACTTCATTTCATTTTACCAAACCAATGAATTCAGTTGACATATCATCAATTACCTCGATTGTCAGTGGATCCGCGACAGGTCATCGTTCGAACCAGCGACAACGGCAAAGCCGAAAAGGAAACCAAGAACAAAACCAAGATGAACGAAGACCATCTTTGTTAAGAAGAATGAGCAGCACATCATCCACGAGTACTAAACGAAGTTTGCCAGTTTTAGAAACTGATCAAAGTCTTGAGAGAAATCATCAAACGAGTATCTTGTTGTTAAACGGAGATCATCTATTAGCGAGGTTATATCCATCGAATTCACATATTTTTAGCGAATGGTTTGACGGATTAAATTTAGTTAAATCCTTATCAACACAAAATTCCCAAGATCAAAACATTACACTGACACCCAATAACGATAGTAATCACAATAACAATAATAACATTGATCAGCAAAATCCAATTCCTAATAATAAAAATAATGGGGGTCTTGTCAATTTGAATCAAATCAATTCTCCTGCTAATCTTGGCTCTAACATCAATCAGAATTTGTTAAACTCGACTCAAGGTACGATGGTGACTCAAGAGTCAGCAGAGTTGGTTTATGGACTGACTCAGATCGGCACCATGATCAAATTGCTTGATCTAAGTGGAGAACGAGTTGATGTTCCCAAGTAAGTAATTTCACCTTCTCTCATTCCTTTTTTTTTTTTTTTTTTTCCATGTTTATATATAATAGAGTCTGAAATTGACCCTTTATTTTTAATGTTATTTTCTTAATTTATTTCTCATAGTAATATGCCCCTGCCACCTGTACCACTAAGTTGTAATTTCTTTTATTCCAATGATGCTCGTTTGTTTTAGAATATTTGAATTGTACAACTGGACATTTTTATCATTATCACAGCCTTGTTTGTCTATTTAGATACATTCCATTCCCAAGTCGGGGAGTTTCTTATTGTTTAAATTATCTTTTTTTTTTTTCTAGTCTATTGTTATTATGCATGTTTATGTATGTTATCTATTCACTAGATTCAAAAAAAAAAAAGATAAATTGGTTTTTTCCTTCTTCTGCACATGCAATTCACGCTTGCATCAACAAGTCATTATTTGTGTATCGTTTCTTCCTGATCGAATGGAAGCAAGATTTTTTGTTGTACATTATTCGAAGTAAATTCTTCGTTTCATAGTTTCAAGTTCTTCTCGGTTACACTCTTCATCTAAAAAACTTAATACAACAAACAAATAATTTATAAAAGACATCATTACCTTTTTTCTATCCTTCAGATTTCTACTCTCCCTTCCTTCCGAAGTTTTGAACAAACAACATGCATCATCATCAACAGCCATCAGACATTCAAATCTCCGTAAGCATCATCCAATTGCCTCACCAAACAACTCCACACCTCACTAACCTTGATCTACTTTTTCCCATTCCCACATGTGTATATGTAAATATATTTAATACGTAGCCTGGCCAACTCCAAAACGAACTCGAGTCCATTCGCTCCCTCCGTCGTATCTCACTCTCTCAACCTTCATCCGATCTCGACCCAGACTTACCTTCCAGCCTTCAAATCGATCCAAACTCAAACTCATCATCAATCATCAGCCAGAATCAATCATCTCCCCATCCTGATAATAAACAAGATTCTCCTCATCCTGATCTCTTTTGGTTGCCCGCAAGATTACACCCTGAAATCGCCCCGCAGGAATTCAAGGCATTCATCGAAGAAGCTACTAAACCTGAAAATTTACTCCGTCGTACCTCTTCTGCTCTAGGCTCTCGTCGCACTAATAAATCTAACCATCCTGAAAATCCCACAAGTCTCAACAGAAAGAAGAGTATGCTCAGCAAAGTTTATCACCCATCCGAACATGATTTACAAACTCTACCTACAACACCTCTGCCTGATTCAAGTATTCTCAGAGGCTATTCCATGAGCTCCCCTCACCCTAGAAAAGGATTAGAGTCTCTCACCATCAACGACCTTCAAAAATTAGAATCCTTAGTACTCAAAAAATCTAATCAACCCACCTCCTCTGACTCTATCCTAGACTCGGATCTTCAAGCTCTCAATCTTCAAGACCCTCGTTTCAAATCTATTATCTCTACAAGCCTCTCTCTTGGTGGCCATCTCAATAACTCTCCCAACGGTCCATATCTTTTTCTCTTTGTCACTCTTTTTTTTTTTTTTTTTTTTTTTTAAAATATTTCGAGCATGTCAAATTCAAAAAATACCAACTAAAATTACACTTCCTCATTCCGTTAATTTCAGATTCTGACTCGAATTTAGATCAGGTAGACTCGGAGGCTATTGATGATTCTCCTCTAATTTCCCGTGCTCCTGGGCAAATCATCCGTCGTACAGCTCGCACGAAGGTTCGAAAACCCCTTTTACCCGGGGATGGTAACGGACATCGATTTCCAGCCACTCGTCGAACCCAGGTTCAAAACCTTCTGGCCACTACCTCACCTGGATTTGCTTCAATCGCTTCTGATACCTTAGACGATACTTCAACGAATGATTTACCTTTGACCCGCAATAATAGTGAACGCATTCAGAAAGTCAATAGTTCAGATGATCATCTAGGCCCTGGCGGGACCCCTAGTGAGGGGAGACTCTCAATTGATTCAAAACTTCCCCCTCAGCGTCCGCCTTTTAATCCGCTCTCTGGAACCAAGTCATCGCAAGCTTCCCAACTCGATGGACCTCCTTATCATCATCCCATCTCTTCCGAAGATGATCAAAGCATTAGGTACGCTTCATTCTTTCTGTTCTTTTTTTTAAAGGCATTTGGCCCCCTCCCAAACATTTTACCTGATCTAAAATTTCCATGAGATCTCGTCTTTTCTTTGCAGCTCGGCTTCTCGACCCGATTCTGTAATTTCAAATAGCAGCTTGCTTGATGCTTACACATACGCAGGTAATACGTCGGATGATACTTCCACAACAATCAATTTTGGTAATTTTGACTTGAACGAACCCTCGGCATTACCCTCAATAAATAATTTGGCCGCATTAAACCCCTTGAAATCTGACCAGTCACTACCGGCTGAGCCTCGGCGTCCTCCAAATGACCTAGACATTCTTCAGACACCAACACCTCATTCACTTGCACCAGCGCCTTCCGCTAGCCATCAATTCTTATCACATCCCGGCTCTTCCAAACCTGATGCTCTGAAGGTTGTGACGAATAACCTAATTGCTTCATCTTCTAACCGGACCAGCTTAAGCTCCGACGACCCACCTTCAACCTCTTTGAGGTCTGCTGCCTCTGAAAGCACTGTCACATCTGTTTCTGCTGGTAAGAGTTTCATCACTTGAAGTCACACTCCAAATTGCTTCGTAACTTTGGATTAATTACAATACGTTACTCTCACAGTCAAATCTACTTCCTCCTCTGGCACGCTTCCCTCAAGTCTACCCCAAAACCCTAGCAGAACCCAACCGGCCCGTCCCGCACTAACTTCGACCAAGACGAGTCCAAATTTGACCACTCCAGCAAATGTTGCGAACCCAATTTCGCCAACTCCACCTTCAGTTGGTACGAAGGAGGGAAAGGAAAAGAAACGGACATGGGTTAAATTGAGCCTTGCATCGGCAGTTTCTCCGAATTCGAAGAGTAGAAAAGAAAAGGGCAAAGATAAACAAAAAACAAAGGTAGATGGCCAGCAAAATAGTGACGGCTCCTCAGCTCAATCGCATAATCCCACTGGAATCCAACCTAGTAACAATAATAGTGTGCCAACGGCCGCAGCTAAAAAAGAAAGTGGTTTTTTGAGTGGCTTGTTTGGTGGTAAATCAAAAAAACAAGAATCAGATCCAGAGAAACAAAACCCACCTACGCAAACCTCTGGAAATACAAAAGCATTGCAAAATAATCCCAACCATGGTGGACCAAACCATATCGGCGAGATGCAAGGCCAACAACTAATCAACCCAACTGCTTCAGGAGGATATATCAAAGGAAGATTTATGAGTTTTTATCGGTTACCAATTCATGTCGAACGAGCAGTTTATAGATTGAGTCATATCAAATTAGCCAATCCTCGCAGACCATTATATGAACAAGTCTTGATTTCTAATCTGATGTTTTGGTATCTTGGGGTAATCAATAAAACTCAATCAACAACAACTGCTAATCACCAAGCTCAACAGCCTGGTACGACATCCGTGACAGCCAGTCCAGGCGCACCATTATCAAACAACCATAAAAACGGAAATCAACAAATTGCAAAAACGAAGACAAATAATAATCATCCACCAAAATCACAAAAAAGAGGACCTGGAATAAAGAAGAATTGGAAAAAGAAACAAGCACAAGATGCTCAAATCTCTACAAATGTAATAGCAAGTGGTAGCACTAATTCATCATCGATAAATAAAGAATGGATTGAGCCAGATAGTTCAGAGAGTAGTGAATCAGAAGATGAACCAAGAAACATCGCGCAAGGATCAAGAAGAAAAGGACTGAAAGGAAATCAAGAAAAAGCCAGAAGTTCATCTTCCCCATCTTCCTCTTCATCAGCTTCATCTTCCACTACCAGCTCGTCTGATGATGATGAAAAACCGCTAGGTAGTAGAATTGGATTATCTAAACAAATTCAAATGAATCAGACTTCTCCTTCGACAAATTCACCTCGAATTGCTAGTACTAGTAGCCAGAATAACAACCCATCCAAAAATAACAATCTAGCTCATAACAGTAATAAGAATCGCTATAGTCACAATAATTCTAATGTTAACTTGAACCAACCAGATGGTAATAATGTAGATAAAACCTTTAATTCTAGAACTAACCCTGTCAAATCTAAAATGAATGGCAATTCAATGCCTTCTCCTTTCATTAATAATAATCCTACTAATCGTAAAACTCCTAAAATTATGCCTCCTTCTTCTGCTGCTGTTACTCCAACTCCTCATGCTCCAGGCGACTGTTGACTCAGATAATTTCATATAAAATCATTTCACTTATTAGTTTTTATTGCTTAATTTTTCTTCTTCTTTTGTACGTTCTTTTTTAGTTGATCATATATAGTTATATAAAGAGAGGTATAACATATATATTCTACCTTTCTTTATCATTAAAAATAATTAAAATACTGAAACAGATCATTCATACACTCATTCACACTCAATGAGAACATGATGAACAAAGAATAAAAAATACATTTCTTTATGGCATTATTATATTTCATTTTTATTATTGTTGTCATTTTCATTTGAATTCATCTTTTGTTTCCCTTTTCAACTTTTTACATTTCACATCCTCCTTGTGTCTTGTGCATGTTTCTATTTTTTTTTTTTTTTTCAAATTCAAAAATGTCATTATCTTTATATTTTTGTCATGTGTAACATTAATACCATTATAAATAGTTGTGCATTTCATCTTCATTGTCTTAATTTATCTTTGTTCCATTCATTCATTGATTCATTCATTCTGGTTTTCTTTACGTCCATTCTTCATTCATTCTTGTTTTCCAATCATTCCTTCTTGATTTCTTTCCTTTTACTATGTTGTGGGATTTTAATTTTCTTTTTTTTATTATTCAATCTGATTTCCCTCTAAATTTATACATTGCAACATTATCCTTGAACATTATCACAGTACCAAATCGAGACTAGGGGGAATCGTTCAATGGAAAATTATGGCTGAGAAAGGTGTCCAACAATTTAATGAAAATTAAACTTGAAATAGTTTCTTTTTTTCTTTCTTTTTACTTTTTTATTTTTCTTTGTTATTTTCTTTTATTTTACAAAGCACATGTTTTATTTTCAAACTTCTGAAGAGATTTTTTCTCTATGTTTAATCTGCAGTAGAAAAGCTCTATATGCTTGAACATACCTAGTGTATTGCTTTTGTGCGCAATGTCAAATCAATTGGCACTCGAAATATATATATATATTATATATATATAGTCATGACACGTATTCAACTTAGCAAATTGTGCCAAGAAAAAAGGTGGAACTGCTGTTTTTTTTTGCATTATGCTTTTCGTCTCATTGGGCCTGATTAGCTCATGAGATTACAAAGGCACCCAGGTGATTTACCATCTCGGCTTCCATTCTTTTTTGGTTTTTATTTTAGAAAATGACCAAAATTAATGTCTTGTCTAACTAAATACAATCCACACTTCTGAGCAGACGCAAAGACGTCAGCTTTTTGTTCAATTTAAAATCTTTCTTGATGTCAAGGGCAAGGCTTGTGCACTTGTGGATGGAAAGAACAAGCAAAAAGGTTGAAAAAACTTTTGCTCTCATGCAACCTTGAGGCATAAACACCTTTCTCCAAATGGCTCAAAATAAACACCATCCTCCAAATGGCTGCGTTCACGCAAAACATAAATGATGTGAAACTAGAATTATGCTCCTGTGTACGTTTTTTTTCTTCTTGTTTTTACTAATTCTACAAACGAGTGATTGAATACACATGCAGCTTAATTATACAAACCATGCTGTATCCTGACATCTTCATACCTTTAAAATTACCTTTCTCGAAGGCGACTAGATACTTTTGACCTTTCGGGTTCCTATTCCACCTGTTGACCACAGACGTCAGTATTAGATGCAAGAAAACTGGATCCTCTGGACAACCTGAAATGATATTTTAGGCACGTTACTAACCCAAGCCGGTAACGACAAAAATGACCCAACTCCATCTACGTGGATTAGAAATTAGAAATGCAATTAGCCAAAGTGAGAGTTCAGAGTAGCTATATTTTTTTCCAAAGCAGTTGCATGTTCAATCCAAATTTCAAAAGCAGCCGTGCGAAGTCAACGTAAATATCTGATGAGTTTGAAAGCAAAGCCAACATAATGCCTGACGTGAAAAATGTCAATGACCCCTTGTGCCCGACTATCCGATCCACCCATGCGCGCATCTCCGTAGCTGTAGAAGCTCTAACCTTAGTAACTGTGGTTCATTTTAAATCTCATTCAAGAAGCAAACTCACGATCAGGTGCAGTCTGTTGATCAATTAAAAACATCATCATTATTCTGGCCAAACAACCTGCGGAGCAGGTAGAAAGGAAATGTCACTTCAGCGCCGAAACTGATACTTTTCATAATCTTTCTAGAGATGTAGATTGGGCTGACATACCTATATGCGAGTGACCGACAGTTCCGATTCCTTCGTAATAGCCAGTATTGGTCATCAAACAGGTCCAATCATTGGGCGCAAAGTTTTGCAGGAATAGATTCGGTGGCGCATATTGATTTGCCCCCTTGAGACCGCTAAAAAGTTGTTGGGTCGGCAAGAAATTCAAATTGGGACGGTCATAACCGGTTGCCTAACAAAAACAGACTCAATGTAAGCATTGTCCAGTGCTCAAACCCGCTGGAGAGTTTACCTCTACTATGACTTCAGCTTCAATTAGTTGCGACTTGTGTGATCCAAACTTGTAAACCTCTATTCCGTGGTTTGAAATTTGCTTGATCTGATAATATACGCCATAAGATGAATCGCAGAAAGAAGTACGATAAGCTAAGGAATTTCAGGTGCATCACTGAAGAATGTAAAACAGTTACCTTAGCCCTAACGTAATCGGCACGTTTCTCGCGTACAAGTTTTAAGAACTCTCCGTTGACGATGGGGGTCTTACTAAACAGACGTTCCGCCGGCTTGCCCCCATGAGGGGTAGGACTCATCCACTCCAAGTCACGGCCGTAATGAAACATTCTAAGAAATTTTTCTGCAACTTTATCGATAAAACTTGGAACACCTAGTGAGTTAGACGCGAGCAAAGTCCCTATCATTAAATTGCGCGGAATGAACCACTGAAATCATGGATCAACCACAAGTCAGGGTAATGGTCAGATAAGCTAGTAGAATCGGCTTGTGAAATGAACGACGACCGGGATAAAACCATGAATTTGCAAAGAAGAAAAGAGCATGCCTTATCGGTCCGCGTAACCAAGACAGCTGGAGCCGCGCAGCCAGAATGTACAGCTAATTCGAGAGCCTCTACTGCACTGGCACCGCCACCTATTACAACAACTCGCTTGCCCTCCCAAATAACTTGGTCCAACTCGCTAGAATGGATCATTTTACCTGTGAATTTGTCGCGACCTTCAATCGATATTCTCCGAGGTGGGCCACACGTGCCAGCAGCTACGACAACAGCATCAAAAACACCATCGATGCCATTGTTAACGGACCATTTGGTAGGTTGATGGCCAGTCTTAACAGGATTGACGCTATGAACGGTTACCTAGCAGGCATGAATACGAGAATTTGTATGAGAGAAACAGGAACCTGCTTATTCAAACAATGCCTTCACACAAAATGTGCGATTACTCACACCGAGACGTGTGCGGGAGGTGAGACGGTAGCGATTCCAGACTTGATGAAGCTGATTCAAGATCTCACCCTATCAGCAAAAGATTTGAGAAATTTGCGGGTGAAAACAAAGGGAGGTAACAAAGACAGGGAGGATAAGTCAGTTGAAACCAGAGTTTCTAATCATTCGTGCTGACACGCGAACAATAGCCAGTAAAAAAAACCATTGACAAGGATAATATAAGCTCAATGACTGAACTTTTTTAACCGGGAAATGATTAGACCATTTTACGGAGGGATGAAACCTGTACATGAACGAATCAAGTTGTAAAGATGAAGTGCTGGAGACGTTCGTACATAATTGATAACAAAGTGAAGTGAGTAAATGAGCAAATCTTGAAATTACAGGAGGGTTTTTATTCAATGGAAAATGGCTCATGGATTGCATGTGGAAACGAGTCTAAACTGACCTGTTGACTCGAGCCCAGATTCCCCCGATGGAATCGGACTGCTCAAAGATAACGACTTCAAATCCATGGGTGAGAAAGTGTGCTGCAGAAGAGATACCCGTGATACCAGCACCGATAATGGCAATTCTTCCGAGTGGATTCACCAAAGGATCATGGGTGGTCGCCGCCGGGATGGGTTGGGCAAATAGAAAAACGATTAAGTCCTGGAGTAGGCCGTATAAGCCAAGCGAGAAGCCCAGAAAGAAATTAATAATGTGTAAAATGGGAGCGGAATGGCTGGAAAGTGATTCTGATGATAACGTTCCCGATAGGTGAGCCGAAGTTGTTGATTTGGGGGAAGAGCAGCTGGATCTAGAATAAGATGAAAATAATGAAGTCGAGGAGAGACTATCGCTCGATCCAGCTGAACACAATATTTGGATTTGAAAATGACGAGAGAGCGAGATGCACCAAAGTCAGAGCATGGAATGCCAGCAATAATGAGAAGAAGTGAGGGAATTGAGATTTCAAAAAGGCGCTTTACAATCGTCAATTTCGACCAAACCGATCGAGCCCGAGTCAGTGATCGGAGTGGCGGAACCCACGGAGGGTGGTTGAGTGGCCATGTTCAAGTTTATTTCAAGAGTACGAAGTTTCTATGAAGCTTTTTTATTGCGATAAAATGTCAGAGATAGACGAGTAGTCAGCAATCAACGTTCTGGGACTTGTTTCTTGTATTGAGAAAGAGATATTACAAAAAAAGATGCAAGTTGGGGCAAAGCAAGGGAGGCA
>JNCO01004234.1:0-15517 GCA_000785685.1 Uromyces viciae-fabae
GGTCGGTCCGCGCGCGGTCGAAACCGCGTGAGTTTGCGGGCCGACCGCGTGAATTTAGCAATGCCCTAAAATTATATATAATATATTAATTAGGCAACCACTGGTCTTGCCTTTAGGTAATTAATTTTTTCTTAAATTACAATTCATTTAAAATTGAAATATTTCTGTTTTGAAATTTCGTAAAAATACATTTTAAAGAAATATCTTTGTATCATGATTCTAATAAATTATAACTCTTTAGTTCCTATTAATTTTCACATATCTGATGCCAATATCCTATGAGGAACTTAGAGCTGGACCAGGGATCATGGTGGGTGGGCATAAAATCATATGCTCATGGCTTGGAGTACCCTTAATACTTATTAAACTATGAAATCAACTACTAAACTATGAAATCAACTACTAAACTATCTTAATATACTCTATTCTAAAACTATTACTCTTTCTAAACTAAACTACTACTAACTACTAGCTACTACTACTATATTTGTACTGGTTATTTATTCATCTTCAGGCTGTTGAGATTTAGTTTATGCTAATAGGGTCCTGTACTAGGATAATTTAATAAGCTACTTAGAACTATTTTTCTGAGAGCTATTATTTCTTTATTTAATTCTTATTTAAATGTTGTCTAGATTTTATTTCTTGATTATGTAAGCCAAATCTATAAAAAGGTCTGCTGTCTCCTTTGAAATAAAATCATTGAATTCAGCTTTTCTTAGCCTCTTTCCATCTCATTCTAATTGCCCAGCCAGCTCAGTCCATAGAGCTTTCAGCTTTTACCTAGATTTTGATCTCAAAATCTCTCATTTTACACACCTCTAACACTCCTCTTCATATATCTCATGACCTTACTCACTCTCTCAATGGTAAAATGGATGTGTGCAGAATCCCTCACCCTGTGCCAAAATTGGAATTTTACACACATTTATTGCACATGTAATAATTATTCAAACAATTCTAAATATGTTGGAATGAAATAAGGGAAACTTTTGTGGCCCCTCCTGAAATCCTGGAAGCATAGAAAAGCCCTGTGAATAAATTGGAATACAAAGCACCAAAATTATTACCAGACATGATTCATCTTAAAAAATTCAAATAAAATTATTACATTTAATTTTACATTCCAAGGACAGGATATATTTTCATATTTTCATGTTAAGCAAAAGGTCTAAATTAATTAATGAATCCTTGAATCACAGGAGAATATCAGTTCAAATAACCTCAACTGTCATTTGAAACTTGTCTAAATCACCGCACTGAAAATATCAGATAAACAGACTAAGTAGTTCATACATATTTAATAAATTTATAAATGGGAGATATCTATTTAAAAACAAGATAAAATATTGTTATTCATCAGGGGTCTTAGCAGATCTTTCTTTACTTTTACATGCATGATTTCATTGTCTTACAGCTGGCATATGATCAATGTCATAGATAATGAAATAACCACATAACAACTAAATTATGCAATATTATTGTCTTGTAACTATTCAACGCTACTTTTGGCCTATAATACTCTGTTGATGATGATACAATCCCACTCTGAGTAAGGTCAGGCCTCCAGATGGGAAGAGGCTAGGGAGGGTGTTGGAGGGCGAAGCGTAGACGGAGTGATTTGATGTTTTTTTTTTTTTTTGCCAAATCAGTAACCTTTTTTTGATGGCTTATAACGCGGGTGGCTTATAACGTCGGACGGTTTGCTCACTTGCTTACAAAAATCCGCGTGAAAGAAGGAACAACTGTACTGTAAATCAGCCGCGTCAAACGGTTATGATCAAGCAAATTAAAAAGGCATGTTTTAATTTGATGTGGTTTTTTTTATTCAATATGGGATTTATTCATTCTGGATATAAACACATTTCGCGTAGTCCAAACTGCACCGCTAGATATAACCACTGCTCCAATACGTAGAAGCAATTTCGCTTTGAGATTGTCTACTCAGTCCTTCTTCACTTTGAAACACGGAAGCCTCAGTCCTACATACGGTGACACCGTGAAACATCAACTCCAAGGTCTGTGAAGATTAAATTTGATGTGTAAATATAAATCTTTCAATTTTTTCACTTTTTATTTTTCGGTCCCTCAACCTACATTTACATACGTCATGCCGCTTCCTCCAAAAAAAAAAAAAAATCAAGTCAGATGAACTTTTGAAGAATGCAGCTGATGAGGTGTTCAAATTACTTTAACAATTCGAATCTCGTCATTTCTCTATTTTTTATTCCGGTGATTTTGTTGTTCATGTCCTGCTTCTTTCTTTTTCTTTTTCTTTTTTTTTTTTAACTTAATCAGTGCTTTAAGATAAACAGCATTTGTCCTAAGATATTTTTTGAATCCAACATTGCTCAGTGCTCATTCGTTCCCACCCTGCTCGCAACCAAGACTTGGCAATCCAAGCGATTAATATCTTAACCTTCTCTTCTTCTTTTTTTTCAATCCTCTACTCCTGGACCTGAAACGTGACAGCTGAGCTCTCCAACTAACTCACTAGCTACCTTTCTCACAGCTCATCTAATGACTACCTCAAAAATCATCACCTCCGAATCAACCTGGCTGTGATCTTTCAGTTTTTACAAAATGACCAAATTCCAGACCATTTCTTCTTCGACCATGACCACCACCAGCTCCATTGCTCATCTATCTCGTAAACCACTACCCAGCGGTCAACACAGTTATGAACCTCAAGGTTAGTTTTCCTTTAACCCATCTACACTTTTCATCACCTCCCTTCATCACCAATAAACCTGCAGTCCGTCACCGGGCCACCTTTCAGGCCCCACCCCCTACCTGTCACATTCTTTTTACCTCTTCTCTAATTCACTTTCTCGCTGGACTCTTTGCTACTCTGGCAGAAACTATTGCCAAGCAGCATATGGCTTGCCACACATGAGCACCAAGCCATTAGCTAATGGGCTTGGTTTGCATGCCCAAGTAATGCCTGACGTGCAGCTACCCCAAGAGCACCGCACGGTGGGCGCACTCATCCGTCTAATCTTTATTGGATGTTATAAAGTCTTCGAGCCTGGCTATTTACGTAGGAATAGGATCTCTGTTTGATCTCGAGCTATGTAGACTTGACCTAAGCCTGTTGCACACGATCATCTCCACTGCTATATGCAGTAGGCTGATCACCTTGTCTTGCTTGGTCAAGCTCCGCTTCTCGCCATATCCAGCTGAGATATTAGCTCGCGTGTATTTCAATATGTACAGGCGACCCAAAGCAACCCTGGCCATTGTATTTTGACCAGTAAGAAGACTTAATCAGACCAATGAGAATTGATGACTGCGCTCGTGTACCATCAGCAATTGTCGCAGCAATCTTGATTGAGTGTGCGTTTTCAAAATTTACATTGACGACGCTACACTATCTCGGAGCCCTCACTGTGGCGCATTTAATCAGCTTATGACGTCACTCACGCCCTCCGCTTCTCGGGCTCAGGCTGTTACAAACCAGAAGTTACCCTTGTCGTTTTTTTTTTTCTTTTGTTCAAGATTCAATACATACCATAACATTAACCCGCTGAAATTTTAATTTCCACTCGGAGGATCTATCAAGCGCTTCCTTTTCTTCTCTCTGCTTCCCATACCTATTACGATATTCTAAGGTCGCTGATTAAAAGTTTGATTGCTCCATTTTCACTTTTCACCAACCCAAGATAAATCTCTGATGGCCATCCGCGGCGGACCACCAATGTCAAATACCCGAACCAGTCTACCACAGATTAAATCCAAGTTTGACCTTGAACCAAATCCTTTTGAACAGTCATTCAAAGATAACCCTTCAGAAGCCATTCACTCCACTCAACCCAATACCATCTCACCATCATTAGACCATCTTCTAAATGGAACTCGCCCTCGTAGGGCACGCTCCTCTTCACCTCATCATCTTCACAGTGATAACTGCCCTACCCCACCTGCCATTCGCCAATCACCCGATAGTACTCTTAACAAAGTATCCCTTCCCAGCATCAGCTTTATTACCTCACCCGCCATCCTTGTTCATCAAACTAGCACCAATCACACGAAACCTCATAGTCCAACTAGTTTGGCAGCCTCTCAATCGGCACAATCCTCACGTTCATCCTCCATGCTTGCTTATCCTTGGAATTTATGTGCATTGGGCGACTCGTTAAGGACTGGGCCTCTTTCTCCAGCATTACTTGATGGCCCCGCACCAATTCGTGCGACCCCACCGGTGGCTCACACTGGTCTCACTCCATTGCTTGATTCTGGCGGTGCTATCACTCCTGGTACTCAAGCACTGATTGCTCTTTTGTCCGGCAATGAAGGCAGCCACGACATTCAAGGTCCTCCAGGCGGTCCAGATCAATCCGTTTCATCTGGAGATATGAGATCATCAAATAACCGCATCAATATTGATTCACCAACCCAGGGCCAAAACTCATTGAATCTTGCGCAACAATCAGATCAAGCCCTTCATTGCGTCATTGGGATGAATCCACCGTCAGGTAACTCTGACTCACTCAACGTGCCGAATCATAGGTCAGCGGCTGCTATATTTCCACCCATCGCCTCGCTCCGCGTCGAACCAACCTCCAAATCATTAATGCCAGGATCCTCATCAGCCTTTCAAGACCTTGCAAATACGTCTGCATCAGTCACTCGCTCTCCTCCATCTACTTCCCCTTCACTGCATCCAAATGAAGCCAACATCATCCCATCTCATTCCAGATTGGCTAGTGCATCTTCCAATGACCCCAGCTCATCATCACCTTCCGATTCATTACATGCTAAAGCCGAGCTTCCCTCGATTCCATGTGCTCAGCCATCGATATCCTTGGGCCCATCGGGTGTCAAAACTCTTCATTCTGTATCATCGCTCGGCCTGCCGCAGCCAGCACTTTCTGCCATTGGCTCGTTTCCTTGTTCAGCCGCTACATCTAGGCCTTCGTTTGCTCAATCTACAATTCCTATCCCAACACCGCCAGTACCTCCCATGCAACCTGTGTCTGAAATCACCGCACCCTTATCTCCCACTCAGGCGCCCTTGAGCATGATTGCCCCTCTTGCCTCAAATTCAGTTGGTTGTATTGACGATCAATACAATTCAAATCCACTTTACCTACTGACTGTTGCTCACGAAGCATCTTCCCGGATGTCTCAGTTATCTCACCATCACGGGAGTCTCGACGATGCTACAGCTACCGCTGCGGCTGCCCTGACAGGTCTTGGAAGCAGTGGAGGAAGTCGTTATTCCTCGCCTGGTCCAAGTATCAATACGAATGGATCGATCAAAACTCAGCATGTTGCACTGGGTAATATTACAGGCTGCCAGTCGATGCTATACAGCCAAGAGAGTGATCTGGCCTACGCATCAAGTCCTAAGCTGTGCTCACTTCGACCGAATGCCCTCATCGACCCGTCTTCCATCAATCCACGTGCAATTCTTTGTGTAGATAATGAACCCAAGCTGTTATCTAACCTGGGAACTCAACCTTTCTCAACCGAGCGACGGGAGCTACCTTCCAATGGCATGCTTGTTGAAGGAACTCCAATAGCGTCAGGCTCAACCGCTCAGCTTTCCAACCGCCCCAATTACCCACATCAGGACGTTAGTACCATCACCTCTAGTTTGCTCGATTCTTCCGCAACTAAGAAAAAGGGCAAGAAGCGGAAAGAAAGTGGCGACCATGAGCGAGACAATGGAAGCCGTATTGACATAAGTGATTCACAATTTCTTCCCCCCAGGAGTGAGGTTCATTCTTCTCCAGGCGTGACAGGTCCACTAGCTTTGCGCGGTGCGGCTAAATCCACTAAGGCACCCGCGCTCACCCACAAGACGAAAAGATCTAAAAAAGCCAAGACTGAAGAGCTCAGTGGCGACGATTCTGATTCGCGAGACGGATATTGGGGCCCTGAAGATGATACATCTTTCATAAAACAGCAAGGTGGAGAAGAAGGGGACCCCCTCAGTTATTCAAATCAATCCAATACCAATTCAAATCATCACCCTGATCACCAATCTGCTACCGCTCAAGGATCTTCGAGTAAACCTGAGACTGAGGAAGAAAAACGGAAAAACTTCCTCGAGCGTAATAGACAGGGTCAGTCATGTTCTCACCCCCCCCTATGTTTGGACCTAACCTTTTTTATATTTATATTTTTGGTATGCAGCTGCGTTGAAATGTCGCCAAAGGAAGAAAGCTTGGCTTGCTAACTTGCAAACTAAAATCGAATTTCTGAGTACAGAAAATGAATCTCTGCAATCAACCATCAATAGGTTACGAGAAGAAATAGATTCATTTCGAAATATTTTAATCTCTCATAAGGATTGTCCTATAAACATTGCTCATGGACGGGGGGCTTCCGCAACAATAGGCGAATTGATGGGCCATGATCCGGGATTTGCTGTTGCCAACGCCGCAGCGGTTCTTACCCAACAACATCACCAGAGTAATGGACGAGTGACTATGCGACATCCTCCAGGTCCGAATTCCTTGCATAATCAGGCTCACATAGCAGCCACTCTATCATCTGCCAATGCATCCATGAGCCGATCACATCACAACCCTCACAGTACTGTCGTATCATCTTTCGGGTATTAAGCGAGCTTTTGTAGCAGTTGTCTAAAATTCTTTTATCTGTTTTTTCTTTTCTTTTTTTCTTTTTTGCTTTATCTGAGCAGGAAGGAGGGTTCACTTTTTTTAAATATTCTTGTTGCCCAAGTGTCTCTTGATTTTTTTCTTGTTTGTACAATATTATCCAACTTATCCACTTTTATTAGTTTGTTTCTTTCTTTCTATTATAGCTCAAGTTACTTTGTATAGCTCCGTAGATTCCATCGCAAGTTATTTTTCTTTTTTTCTATTCTATTCTTTCCTTTTATTTTTTTAGTTCTTACTTGGTACCTTTGGATTTTAGCAAAGAATAATCAGTGATTCTTTCTTTTGAAAGAGCATATTGTTCATACATACATTACACCACACCCATATTTCACACGCACCTCTTTTATGAAAGTAAAATAATAATATCTAATTCAAAAATGTAACTTTTGCTTTTTTTTTGGGGAAGACCAACAAATAAAAAAATGAATGTCTTTTTGCCATTTTGAAACAACTCTGTCTATTTAGCGTTTGATATGTAATGATTTATGAATCTCCTTTGGAGGATGGAACTAATCAAAAAATATATTGTTTGGCATTTCCATGAAGACAAAGTTTAATGATAATGCAAAATAAAACATTTCAATCATGTATGCCAATAAATTTGACAAATTTAATTTAATATCAAACCTAATTAAAATTTTATGTTAAAATTTTGATGATGGAGTTTAAGACTCCCCAGAAACCACAAGTAACCCAGACCATAAACTTTTTTTTTTTTTTAAAAAAAAAACATAGATAACACCATTAAAAGTTTTTAGTCCACTTTGCTAACACATTAATTAGTACTTGAATAAAAATTAATATAGATTTTTGTTATAAAATTTTGGAAAAAAAAAATAAGCAACCTTTTTTTTTAATTTTTTTTAATTTTTTTCTAAATTAGATTATCCCAATATCTAGGTTATAAATACTTGTATTTATTAGTATGATATAATCATTCAATAAATAGCTTTTCTTTCAACTTTTTTTTTTTTTTTTTTTTTATTTTTTTTTTTTTGGTTCAAACAGACTTTTTTTTAAAAAAAAAAAAAATTTATACATGAAATTCATGTTGATTCATGAAGAAAGAGGGTATATATATATATATATTTAGAGAGAGGAAAGAAAGAAAGAAAATGAAATAGAATACCACCTAGGATAAAACAATATAAAAAAAAATCAGTTGATATTGTTAATTCCACTGACTATTTTTTTGGGACATAATTATTCTGTTTCCATACTGTTTTTCTTTTTCTTTTTTCTTTTTTTTTCCATTTCAAGATTTTATTAGATACATCAAAAATAGAATAATTAATCCATTATTATAATTTCATCATCTTTTATCTCTGTTATAATTAAATACTTGATTCAATTACATGAATTCAAAATTTATCTTTTTTTATTTTATTTTAATTCATGGATTTTGAAATCAATTGATGAATTCATATCAGATTATATAAAAATTACATTTTCAATTTAAAAAACTAATAAAATCTATTATAATTAATCATTAATAGAAAGTTCAGATAAGTTTTTATGAATTGATTCTTGAGAATGATTTAAATTTAATGAATTTTTAATTTTTAAACCTTCTAATTTCATACGAATTTTACGATCTTGTTTTGATTCGCAAATTTGATTTAAATTTGAATTATTAAAAGAATTAGATAAAGCATGATAAAGTCTTTGTAATTTAATTTGATTTTGATTCATTAATTGATTTCCTTTAATTAATAATTGATTTAAATAATTTAATGAAACTAATAATTGTAATTTATTTGATGAAATTTTAATTGCAATTGGTACATCTAAACCACCTGTACTTGAACGAATAGCTAAAATGATACGACCAGTTTTTCCTATTGTAATACCAGAATTTCTAAAACCAGCACCAATTACAGTAGCTAGAATAGGTTTGACTATATTTAAACATCTTGCTTGTAAATGTAAAACAGGTGGTTGATAAATAAAATGAACTAAAGAAGAAGAATGATTTGACCAATTGAAATTTTGATTTAAATCTATTTCATAAAGATTACCGAATAAAGTATTTAATGAATTATTTAATTGATTTAAATTTAAATTTGAATGAGAGACGAATAACCAATTACCATTTCCTTTACCATTAATTGATTTTAAATTTTTATTTTTTTTGTTATTTTGATTTATTTCAGTTTGATCTATAAGATAAGTTACAATTCTACCACTACAAGTACTAGTTGTAATCCAATCTGGTTGATTATTAATTAAATCTAAAAATGGTTTAATGGGTTCATCGATACTTCCTTTTGTTGATTTATCATTTAATTCTTTTAAATTTATTTCAATTTGTTTTCGTTCAAAATCAAAATTTTTAAATTCATCCATAATTTTTAATTTTTTAATTTTTTAAATTTATTCATTTTATTTTTTAATTTTATTCATTTTATTTTTTTATTTTTTTATTTTTTTATTTTTTTATTTTTTTATTTTTTTAATTTTTTTTAATTTTATTCATTTTATTTTAATTTTTTTAATTTTTTTTAATTTTTTTTAATTTTTTTTAATTTTTTTTAATTTTTTTTATTTTTTTTTAATTGTGAATTTTGAATTTTTAAATTTTAAATTTTATTTTTTTTATTTTTTAATTTTTTTTGAATTTTAATTTTTAAAATGTTTAAATCCAATCCAATTTGGTTAACTGAAGAATTATCTCAAGAATGGATTGAACATAAAAATCAAAAAACTTCTTCTCTTAGAATTCCTTCTTCTTCTTCTCGAATACCAATACTAAATAAAAACCATGCTGATTCAAATTCAAATTCAAATTCAAATTCAAATTTAATCATTCCTAGAATACCTTCTATTAACTCAATCAATCAATCTAATATTCATTCTCAACCTTCAATTATACTCTATTCTTCAATTAATTCAAATTCAAATTCAAATTTAATCATTCCTAGAATACCTTCTATTAACTCAATCAATCAATCTAATATTCATTCTCAACCTTCAATTATACTAAATGATAACTCAATTAATCAATCTCCACCCTGGTTAAAAGCTGCTGTAAATGGAATGGTAAATCAAGTTTTAGGTAAACCTCCTACTCAACTTGAAAAAATATTTCAAATTCAATCATCAAAAGAACAAAAACAAGATCAATCAAATCAAGAAAAAATTAAAAATCATTCAAATCAACAATTTATTACAAAATCAAATTTCAAACTTGATAAAAGTTTGTCCTTTTTTTTTCTTTTTTTAAATAATGATTTCAATTCTAACTTAAATAATGATTTCAATTCCAACTTCAATTTAAAAGAATCAACTAATAATTCAATCGAACCTTCATCCTTTCGTCAATCTACCTCATTCATTCCAAATATTCAATTTCAATTCTCACTTCCTTCATCTCAAAACCCTTTAATTTCATTTGAAGATATCCCTGATCCTTTAACTCAAAATCTCTCATCACCTCAATCTATCATCGAATATGAACAAGAAGAAAAACAAGATCAAATTGATTATTTATCAATACCCATTCCAATGGGTAATATGGAACGACTCAAATTTGATAAAGATAATCGTTTAGATGAAATCATTGAAGTCACTGAACCATCTAGCTCAATTAGAACTTGTGGAAAGGATATTGAATCACGCGCTTCTAGTGAAAATTTTGGATCCCTTGCAAGCTCTTTTAATCCTCCTTCACTTCCATTTGCACATCGTACCCCTGTACTTGATATATATGGTCGTATTCATCGAATTAAATCTGACACTCAACTTTCTAATCAATCTCATTATCCTAATTTAAATCATAATTCATCAGAAAATTTACCTAAAATTCCAACTTGTAACCAATCTAATACTTCAAACAATCAAACACGTTTTAGATTTACTTATGATACATTTACTCGTCGACATCTTAATAAATTATCAGATGAAATACATGGTATGTCAATAAATGAATCAAATCCATTTCGTAATAATGCACCACTTAAAATTAAAAGTATACTGGGTTCTCCTGGTGAAGAGGTAACCGATAGTAGTACAAGTATGGGATTAGCTCATTCTACTCCTCCAACTTTTCCATCTGCAAAACATCAACAACGTACATTTCATGCTGGTCGTACACCATTCAGACCAATAACAAATTTTAGTCAAAGATTAAAAGAAGAAAAACAATGGACTGAAAGCTTTGTTGAACCTAGCTCTTATGCAATCGATAGTATATCACCTGTAATCGAAAGAAAATCTTACCAAAATCTTAATATACAATTACAACAAGAATTAAATCAACCTGAATCTAATATACCAACTGATTCTCACTCATGTCGAAGTAGTAAACGAATTCGATTAGAATCTTCTCAATCTAATTCTCAATTAACTCATAGGCCAATCAGAGACTCGTTATCTTTAATTAACGAGCGAAATCATCAAAGGCGTCGTCCTTCAGCACTCGGTCGTATTCATCCATTAGTTGTTTTCAAAGATAGTCTTGATCCTAATTCAAAAACTTGTTTAGATAAACCTCAGGCTTCACCCATAGTTGTTCGAGATCGTCTTGCTGAGGCCAAAGCGCTCATGGATCGTATTCGCGCTAAAACAACTCATGGTCAAACTGACTCCATTGGACATTCAAACTCTTCAAAACTTGATGGGAAATTACATTCTTCACAGAAACAAATACCATCTATTCAAACTAACTTGATAGACCTTGAAGATGAATCCAATCAATATCATATTAGCAATCTTCAAGATCAAAAGTTCAATCGAGGAAGTGATACCTATCAAATTGATGGGCGCTTGAGAAAACATTCTGAACCTGAGCTGGATTGGGATATATCAATTGAAGAAGGTGCACAAGATGACCGTGATCAAGAAGAAGAAAATTTTCAAGATAAAAAACAATTTACAAAGTTATCCGATGATCAAAAAGCTCTAGATGATTTAAATCGAATTGGAGCAAGTAATCCATTAGATTCTGTTCATCAAAGGTTAGAAACAACTGCTGTAGCTTTCCTTCGCCAGTCACTTGGCGAAGTTAATCATCAGAATTCACATGAAAAGTTAATCCAACAGCATGTCACATCATCCAGTACTTCAACAAAACTAACTGGTACCACAACCTCAAACCATCAATTTACTACTCAACCTATCTACCGTGAACCAATAGGACGCGTCACTCACGATATTCGTAATCATTTCACAAGGTCAAACTCAACTATTGCTTGTACCACTGTATCTGCTCCAACCCCTGCTCTTACAATAGCAACCTCTACTCGACAGAGTAGTACTAGCTCAGGTAGTCATCATCAAGGACTTGATGATTGTGAAAAGCAGTCTCATACTCATAAACTTGGTTTGATGACCATTGCTCCTTGCGATGTAGAAGAACTTTTACAAAATGGACGAATTGGAAATATGGTTTTTGATTCAACAATTGGAAAATGGGTAAAAGTTCGTAGTCAATCAGAAACTGGTGGTATGATGACTAAAACATCGGAGGATGCAAACATCAATTCAGTTGCTGCAGGAGATACTGTTACCCAAGATGAAGAATTCACTGATGAAGAAGATATTTTCAAAGATATTGAAAGTTTGAATAGTAAAAGAGAAAGTGATTCTTCTGGATCTGGTTTATTAGCTGAAAGTGTCTCTAAATCACAAGCCAATTTAATGAAGGAATCTCGAAACGATCAAAATATCTGTGATGATCAGAGAAATCAAAAAAAGGAACATGTAAACAATGTTTTACATTCCTCTCGAGTTGAAATTGAAGATCATGTTAGGAAAAGTTCCAATACTAAGAAAAAAATCTCAATGGTCGATCAGGAGAAATTCAAACCTAAATCAGTCCTAAAAACTGTCAATGAAAGTCCTAACGATAAATCTAACATGACTGTGATTCATGGACCAATTGAAAGACCTCCATCAATAATGAGCGCACAAAAACCTGGGCGTTCAGTCAGCTTTCAAGATGGAAGAAAAAATGGAAAGATTATCGGACTTGTTGATGTGAACAATGCAGAAGATAACAAGTTAGAAAAACAAGAAGAAATTATTCTTCAAGAGCAACAAGGGCTCTTGAATGAAAGCAATATGAACAAAGAAATATCCAGTAAAAAAGTTAAAAAATCAATCACCCAACAAAAAATTCAAAATGAGCGAAATTTTGACATTGGTTCAGAAAACCTAAACCAAAATGAAGATAATAGTAGTCTTCTTCATCAAACTTCCTTGATTCTAATTAATTCAGCTAAGAAAAAAGTTAGACGGAAATCATCATCAAACCCGACAGGAACAACAAATTCTAGCAATAATTCATTAATGAACACTCCAACCGAACACCAATCTCCAACCTCCAATATTCGTCATCAACAAAATTCAGCTGACTTGAACCCAAATAATCTTACTTATGATTCAAATTCAAATAATAATTTAATTTCAGAATATTCATTTGAGTTAAATTATTCAAAATTAATTAAAATCATCACTGATTTTGAACCATTTGAACCGTTTTGGAATTCAATCAAAGTTATTAATCTTTCAAATAAATCACTTGATTCTGTTATTAAGTTGAATGACATTTTACCACTTTTGGATCAAATTGATTTGTTAGTAATCTTTTCATCTGATTTTTATTTTTAAATTTACTAATATCATTTTTTTAAAAATTTTCCAATACAATCATTAATTATCATGATACAGAAGTTCAAACCAATTGAATTACTTGACTGGATTACCAAGTTCTTTACGCATGTTAATAGCTTCAAGAAATCAAATTAATGAAATGTGTTCCTTTAATCACCTCAAAGACTTGGTCAAGTTAGATCTAAGTCAAAATTCATTAACCAGTTTACAGCGTGAGCATTCACTTCACTAAAAGTCTTCGTCATCAGCATCCACAAAATTTCTCATTAACTAATTTTTTTTTTATCCGTTTGGTTATTAAAATAGAATTGTCATGTTTAAAACATTTAAGAGAATTGAAAGCAGATGAGAATTTGATTACAGATTTCTCTGGTATAGATGAATTAAATGGTTTAATTAAATTAAGCTTAAAAGGTAATAGGATTCAAAAGATTAACGTTGAATCAACCAATTGGTTAGTAGTAAGATTTTTTTTTTTTTTTTTTTTTTTCCCTTTCTCTTCATCTTTAGATTTACATAAGTTGTTTTTTTCTTTTTCCAAGGTCTCATTTGGAAGTTTTAAATCTGGATCGTAATCAAATATGCGAATTGACTGGATTACATTTTTTGAAATCAGTTTATTTATTAAACTTAGGTATGAAAATCATTCCAATTTAAAAATAACTGATAAATAAATTTCCTTAAATGCAAACTGTTTTTTTTTTTTTTTTTTTTTTTTTTCCCTCTCTTGCAGATCGGAACCAAATATATTCATTAACGTTAGACGATCTCATGCCTAACTTGAGAGTACTTAGAATTAACGAAAATCGATTAGAGTCATTAGATGTTTCCAAATTGATTAATTTGAGGACCTTATATATTGATAACAATGATTTAATGGAAATTTCGGGTGCGAATCGATTGAAAAAATTAGAAAATCTCAGTGTTAGAGATCAACGTGGTAGTGAATTGTTAGTGTGATCTTTCGCTTGAATTTTTGTTAATGATTTTTATTATTTATTAAGCTCATGTTTGGACTGAATTAATAGATCTTTGCCATTGAAGCAAGTACGAGATGTGAAGAGGATTTATTTGGGAGGAAATCCATTACCAGCAGCATTTCCAAGCTGTCAATTTTACAATTTAACATTCCTTGAATTAGCCATGTGTCAATGTCAAAATTTACCAGCGGATTTATCGAATTTAATACCAAATATACGAACATTAAATTTAAATTATAATTTCTTAAAAGAGATCAGTTCATTAAAAAATTTAAAAAGATTAGAAAGGTTAACAATAGTTGGATCTCGAATCAAATCATTAGATGCCAATTTATTGAACGTTTTGGAAAGTTTACCCGAACTTGAATTACTTGATTTACGACAAAATCCTCTATGTGCTTCTTTTTATCCACCACTCTTATTAAAAACTACGCCATCTACTTCAATTATTGACAATGTAACGGGAGGAAAAACTAGTAGTATACCACATTTAAATCAATATCAAATTGTTATTAAAGAACATGAAGACGATTGGCAAGCTATTGATGATCGATTTAGAAAATCATTACCTAATGAATTTTATTTAAAAAGAATGACTTATAGATCTATTATTATTAAAACTTGTCTTCATCAAAATTATCAAAAAAATAATAATAAACAATATTCAAAATTAAAATGTTTAGATGGAATTAAAATTAATGAAATTGAAATTAAAAAAATGGAAAAATTCTTAAGAGGTTTAACTCGTAAATTAGATCAAAAAAATCATCTAAATAATAATAACAATCATTCTTCTTCTTCAAATAATAAACAAAATTTAGTTGTAGCAGTAGAAAAAGAAGAAGAAATTCATCAAAGTAATACTCATTTATCTACTCAACAAAACATTCAAGAATCTAGACCAACTCATCATACTAATGTTACTAGTACTTCTACTAGTAACAGTAAAAATTCAAATCATAAAATTTCTACTTCTTCTTTTAATCATCAGGCTCTTCTTGATCAATCTCATTCTAATATCGCTTTAATTGATCGTAGTCGTTTTTAAATTTTGGTGTTTTTTTTTTTTTTTTCATTATTTGATGTTATGTATGTGTGTATTTATGTATGGTAAATATGTAAATATGTACCTTTGAGTTGTATGTTTTATTCCTTTTTTTCTTTTGTGTTTCATTTTATTAGTTTTTTTCTCTTTTTTTTTTTTAAAATATATATATATATCACCAGGAAAAAAAAGTTGGAACCCACATGTGGGTGGGTACTTTTATCCCTGCTGGATCCTTAATGGATCCC
>JNCO01004237.1:0-15513 GCA_000785685.1 Uromyces viciae-fabae
AACAAACTCAAAACTTTCGCCTTAAACTAGACGGTAAATCCAATATAAATAATATTGTTTCCTACAGCGACGCAATTTGGGCTGATGACCCAACTAGCCGGCTGTCTCAATCTGGGTTCATATGCACCTACAACTCTTCACCTTTATACTGGACAAGTAGACGCCAGCATAACATAACTTACTCATCCACTGAATCCAAATGCGTAGCTCTTTCTGATTGTCATCAAGAAGCACGATGGATTCGAAATCTCATAGAAGAAATCTTCAGAAAAAATCTTGATGCTTCAACTCACTACATTGATAACAAAGGACTAGATGATAAACTTAAGAAATTTGGGACTAACTCAAAAACCAAATTTATTGATCTCAGAACAAAAGGCTTGAGAAATGATATAGAAAATAATTTAATCAAAGTTTTCTTAATTAGTAGAACTTATAATGTAGCAGATGGTTTAACTAAACCTGCTGAAAAATACTCCGTCAATCAATTAGTAAATTTTGTAACGTAACCAGATTGAGTTTGAATCATGTCGGCGTGTTGAAGTTCTGTGTGGAGTGTAAATACTCCAATTCCAACTGTGAACTTTGCTGTTTATTCTGACTCTCAAAAATCCTTTTTAATCCGACTTGTTGATTACTTTTTCCTTTTTAACTGATTTTTGTTCACTATTGATCTATCACCTCTCAACTGTTCAACACCAAGATCAACAACAAATAACTGGTATTCAAGTTCTTGATTCAACTCAATCTTCTCAAACAACCTTAAACTAACCGTTATTTTCTTATTTATTTTCTATTATTACTTTTATCCTTCTTCTTCAAATTAGTTAATGCTTGGTTCAATTATGTTGCTCTAATCCTTAAAATCTAATCTACAAGACGCTAGTGGTAAGATTTTACCTCTCAACTGTTCAACATCAAGATCAACAACAAATAACTGGTATTCAAGTTCTTGATTCAACTCAATCTTCTCAAACAACCTTAAACTAACCGTTATTTTCTTATTTATTTTCGATTATTACTTTTATCCTTCTTCTTAAAATTAGTTACTGCTTGGTTCAATTACGTTGCTCTAATCCTTAAATATAATCTACAAGACGCTAGTTGTAAGATTTTAATCTTTTCTATTCCATCTTTAAACAACACTGTTTATTAAAGATAAAATCTAATTCTTTCAACAATCAGCTTTCCAGTCAAAACCTTCTTCATTACCTCATTATCTCCAATTTATTGCTTGCTATCAATTACTAGTTTAACTGTTGGTTTTCTTTTTTTTTTTTTATTTCATTTTATTTTATTCCATTTCCTTCAAATTTTCTTTTTCTCAACTGATGTCTTGTTTTATGCGTAATCAAGTCTGGTCTCAAGATTCCCCAATCCAACATCCAAATACAGCCGTGTGCTCAAGGTTTGACCCTACTGCAAGTTTGCTTTTGCGCAACTATGTTTCTTCTCAAATTCAAACGGTAATGAAAAGGACCAATACACAATTTTCAAAATGTACGCATGATAGGCCAAGTAATTATCTTAATTACAAGCTGATTACCGAGATTCCTGAGCGTTACATCTATATTTAATCATACAAGCTGATTGGGGTAGATACACATGAGATTACACTCAAGTTAGAAATTTGGGAACTGAACATCCATAAAAATTCATACAAATGTGTAAAGAACTGGAGGTGATCAAAGTGGAGAAGAAATAAGAAAGGGAAAGCTGAAAGGAAGCTGATGGAGATAGTTCCAAAGATTTTGTTGGCGGATCACCAATAACTTTTCAAAGAAGGTGAATCTGAAACAGAAAAAGATTGCAGTATGAATGAGAAGACAGTCATTAACAGATTTCACTATATTGAATAAGCTCACCATTAGGATTGAAAGCGGGCCCTTTGTGCCCTTTCTTTTTGGTTTCTCCTTCTGCTTTTTTTGTTTTGTCTTTGTCTCCTGGCTATTTCCTCTTCACGCTCTTCTGCCAGATCTTCAAAATAAGCCTGAATTTTGTGGTCCGCTGTGGAATTTATATTCGTGTTAGGTAGCGGTGGGGAAGGTGGAGAGGCATGCGGAGCAGTGAAAAGCATCATGCGGGCTGATCAGAAATCTTTGGCAAAGGTGGAAGGTAACTGCAAAGTTAATCGCCTCAGGATATACCAAATGCGGAGGGGAAGTGGAATCTACGGTTTACGGGGGCTGAGCGGTGATGCGGATTAGGCAATCAGACGTGGGTTACTCAGGAAGGTGCTGCGGGGTAGATCGGTGTTAAGGGCTGCGGATCAGCAGGGGAAGGAACGGATTTTTCAGCGAATAACAATCCCATCCGGTGGGCTGCGAGAAGTAGGGTGACAACGGTTGGCAGTAAGGGTTCCGGAAGTAAGGCGGATGCAGGATTGGTGATTGGGGCAAACAGCTGAGGAGACGGAAACCGGGGGGTACACGGGGGGGATAGGGTGGAATCGGGGAAACCGGGTGCGGGATGGGAAGTGAGGGGGAAGAGTTGTAGAGAGAGGGGGGGATCATTTTATTATTTATAACAACGGATTACAAAAGAGCAATTTGACGGAACATTACAGGAAAAATTACTTTTATTATACTTGATTTACAACTCATCTCACTTGCGGGAAGGTCAACACTCCGGGAACGGGAAAATCATTGATCAAGACTCTTAGGGAGGGAAACTGCGGAAGCGCGAGGGATTAAGAAAGGGCCAGCTTGTTTGGGGTTCTTAGTCTAGAGCGTAAGTTTCTCTTAGATCTTGGTTCATTAGTCCTACAAAGCGGAATCATCGAGTTCTGGAACCTGCGGAGAGTCAAATTCGTGTGCCACGGGTCTGAAAGTAGGTTGCAGAAGATCTGTCAGACATAGTAATGTAAGGTGATAAGTATAACTCTAGTACTTTTTCATCCTTTTATGTCCCTGAAAATGGGATCAGCTGCCCAGTGGGTCACATACCACTGGCAGAGGGGGATATGATGGGGTGTTAGCAATCTGCATGTGATGACTTGTTGTCAACCAACCCATTACATATCATGACTTTTCACCATGTGGGAATTTCCCCAAACCTGACCAGATAAAAGCACGCAATTTAAAACCTTGGGTTTGCTATTGCTAGTCAGCCCTACCAAGAAATGAATAAATTATGTTTGTTTCGCTGTGCTCATCAGAAGCTGCTTACTGCAAGTGGGGAGAAATGGTTGCTTTATCCAGCTTCTATCTCAAGTAATTGGTTGGTGTTCATCCTTGAAGGTCTTCTTGTGGCGGAGATCTACAGGAGAGCTGAGTTGTGTTCAATTGCAAAACCATGGGGCCTTATGGGCACCTATTACAAGTCCATCTATCACCCCAAATTAGTTGCTCCGCCGCCCGCTAACGTTTGTTTCCCGCAGCGCCCAGCAGAGTAACATTTAAGGACCCGCCTCTTGGCAATTCCCGCACATCACTTGAAATTCTCATCACATGCTAATGCTTACATTGGTGGACATGGGTGGAAAATCCTCTAGCGTAAGTGCTTTGGCGGATTAATTATGACCAATGCTGTGCGTCAGGTTATGAGATAAATTAATTATCCAGATAACCTACCAAACAATAAAATATTCAATACCTATTTTATTATAAGGATTTTATGGAATATTATTATATATTCTGAATCCTCATCAAAAACTACCCCAGGTCACTCTGAAAAGTCACCCACAAAATCTAAACCCTTCACCATTAAAATAAGCCCACAACATTATCATTGCTCAAGAATAATGATCAAAAAGTTACATATAACTTAAGTCCTGAAGCCTTTGATGCAGTAGTTAATTTAGAAAACTCTAAGAATCCTAACCAATTATGGTTAAGTATTATGAATAGATATGCTTCTCAATCTTACAATAAAAAAGCAAGAGTTTGGCTCAAATCTATTAGAAGGGAATGGACAGGAAGTCTTGATACTTATATCAGCAATTTTAGAAAAATACTCAATGAAGTTTCTCTCATGGATCTTGGTGTACCTGAAAACATTCTGTGCTATTCTATACTTGCTAAGCTTCCCAAAACTATGTGGAATATTTTGGAAACTATGGTCTTGAATGAAGATTTAGTTTCTTATCCTGAAACCAAGTTGACTAAGCTCCAGGAATTTGTCTATGCTGAGGAATCTAGAAATGAAATCACTAAGACTCAGACTAAACAAAACAATGAAACTGTGACTGCTTTATATCAAGATAAAAACACTAATAAAAGAAATTTCAGACCTAAAAATCCAAATGCTTGTATTAATGGTAAACTCAATCCTGCTGCACAACATCCTGAAGAGAAATGCTGGACTGCTCATCCTGAAATTAGACCAAAGCCCAACAATCAAACTCATAACACTGAAGTACAATCAACTCTAAACTCAGTCAATCCTTCTTTATTTTCTGTCACTGCTGAAGATGCTGTTTGCTTGTCTAATGAATGCTTGTCCAGTCTTTCTAAATCTACTGTAGCTGATTCTGGTGCAACTCATCATATGGTGAACAATAAGAAATTAATTAAACTAGAGTCTTCTGTCAATTTAAAAATTACTACTGGCAATGATCTTAATCAACTTAATGCTCAAGGAATGGGAACTGCTTTACCAAAAGACAAATCTGGCAAGAAAAACACGTTGAAAAATATTCTTTATGTCCCAAAGTTAAATAGAAACTTGATCTCCATTCCAAGACTCTTCAAGAATGCATTAAACATTGAAAAAAAAAATTCTGAATCCAATCAAGCCAAAATGACTAGAGACAATAATTTCATATTGAATACCAACTTATGAGAAAATAATTTGTTTGAACTTGAATCTGATTGCTTTGAAAGAATGAATTCTATTTTCTATTATTTATCTTGTGAGACACATTCTAATTGTCATGCTAGACTTGGTCATCCACACATCAACTACTTGAGAAGAATATTTCCTGATGAAAAAGAATTTGACTGTGAGATTTTCAAAATAAGTAAGATGAAACAACTTCCTTTAAGCACAAATTAAAAGAAGTAAAAGAAGCTCTATAGACAATACACATGGACTTGGTTGGACCCTTTAAAACTCAGTCTATTTCAGGAGCTTCTTACTTTTTAACAATCATAGATCAATTGTCTGGATACAAAGTATTAAATTTCTAAGAAACAAAAGTGATGTACTTGAAAAGGTGAAGAAGTTTAAAATTGAATCAGAAAATCAGACTAAAAATAAGATTAAGATAATCATCTCTGACAGAGGAGGGGAGTTTAATAGGACTGAATTCAAGAATTTTTGCACTGAGTCTGGCATTGTTCATCATTTTTCTCCGCCCTATACTCCACAAAATAATGGCATGGCTGAAAGAGCAAACAAATCCATTATAGAGAAGGCCAGATGAATACTTGTTCAATCCAAACTCTCAGCAAAATTCTGGGCTGAAGCAGTAAATACAGCAACTGACATGTGAAATGTATTACCCTCTAGATCAAGAAATTTTAATATTCCTTATGAGACGTGGGTTAACAGGAAATTTGATTATAAAAGGCTAAAAACATTTGGCTGTCTTGTTTATTATTTGAAAGTCCAACAGTTTAGACATAGCAAACCAGCTCCCACAGCGTAAAAAGGAATTTTCTTGGGGTATGTTAATGATTTTTCAACGTACAAAATAATTAATATGCAGGGCACTATTGTGTCAACTAGAGAAATTAAATTTAAAGAAGACTATTTTCCTGGTTCAATAAAAATTATTCTTCAAAACAATCTTGATCCTTTCATACCTTTTGAAGCTGCAATTCAAGACAGTGAGAAGAATAATCAGATTTCCATTCTAACTAATAATGACGCTGAAAATACGAATTGTGAAAGAAATTTTGAAATTGAAATGAATGCTCCAACTGAACAACAAGAATACTCTGCTCTAGCTCCACGAGACATTTCCTCAAAAATAAAAACTAGCACCATTCTTGATGTTGACAGAAGAGGAAAGCAAATCAATATCAATCTTGCTGAATCTGAATTTTCTGAACCAAAATATTACTATCAAGCAGTTAATTCTAATGAGTCTGATAAATGGAAACAAGAAATAGAAAAAGAACTGAAAAACATGAAGGATCATGAAGTGTGGGAAGTGATTGACAACATAAATAATGAGAACTTGATGAATTGTACTTGGGTGTTTAAAATTAAGAAAAATTCTGAGAATGAAGCAATTGAATATAAAGGTAGATTATGTGTTCAAGGATTCAGAAAAATTTAATGAAAAGATTATTACACTACTTTTGCTCCCACAGGTAAACTTACTTCACTCAGAGTTTTGATTTCTTACGCACTTGACAATAATTTAAAATTTCACCAAATTGATATCAAGAGCGCTTTTCTGAATGCAACACTTGATGAAGAAATCTTTCTACGTTCTCCTCCTGGTGTTCTAGTCAAAGAAAATCAAATTTTAAAAATCAAGAGGGCAATGTATGGTCTTAAACAAGCGCCACAAGCTTGGCAAAGAACTCTGTCTCAATGGCTATTTTCTATTGGTTTTCATAGATGTGAAGCAGAGACGTGTGTTTTCTGGAAAAAAAGGAACTTTCTTATACTTACATGTAGATGATATAGCTATTTTTTCGAAACATCCTGATGAATTTAAGAATCAAATCAAAGATAAATTTCAAATCAAAGATTTAGGGGAGGATGCTTTCTTGCTTGGGATGAAAATTACGCAACAAAAAGATGCAGTTTTAATAAATCAAGTACACTATATTGAAAACACGCTATTGCGCTTTGAACTGAATGATTTATAGCCCAAGAAAAATCCTCTAAATCCTCAAGGAAAATTAATCAAAGCAAATAAACATCAAGTAAAAGAATTCAAGAAACTGAATATTAATTTTAGAATAATAGTAGGAGCTCTTAATTTTTTAAGTACAACCTCTAGACCAGAAATAACCTACGCAGTGAACTCCCTCTCTCAGTTTTTGATCAATCCTGGAATCAATCACTGGGAAGCAGCTAAGCTAATCTTTCAATATCTCAAGGACACAAAACATTTAGGCATTAAGATTAGAAAAAACAATTCAAAAACAAATTCTTCACTAGCATACACAGACGCAGACTGGGCCAATTGTCCAGACTCTAGTAGATCAATCTCAGGCTTTTTAGTAATTTTTAATAATAATGTGGTCTCATGGCGGTCTAAAAAGCAATCAACAATTTCACTTTCTTCAACTGAAGCTGAGTTATAAAGCAATCTGTGACGACAAAAGAAATAATGTGGATGAAGATACTGCTTAATAAAATTTTTAATATTCGATTTTCATTGCCAAAAACAATTTATGAAGACAATCAAGGTGCAATAGAACTAGCTAACAATGAATCAAATCATAACAATTTCACCACCTTGGAGCCCTCCCCCCTGACCAAGCCCTCCACAACAACAACCTGAAATTCCCAAATCTCCTTTCGTGACTGCCAGAGCCCAGGCCACACCTCCTCCTAGAAGTTGAGATTTTTCCTTGGCCGCTGAATGGGCCCGCGCTGCAAGAGAGTGGGGAGTTCGCGACAGGCTAAATGTCGGTGAGGGGTTTGGAAATCCACCCCCCCTCCACCAAATCGATTTCCAAACTGGCCTAATCCTTGGAATTTGACCCCTCCGCCCTCTTATGCTGCCACCTCCTCAGTGTCTACCAATTGACAAACTTCCACCAACATATCCCCCTCACACCACTCACCCTCCCCCACTCCTTCTGCGCGTCCTCAACCCAATCCAACTTGCTCACCATTGGTAATCATGCTACCCACCCCACCACCTAATCCTCTGGCTTCCCCCTCACCTCCACTATCACCTTCCCCATTTCCTCCGCCTCAACCATCTCCCCCTCCTAATAAAAACCGGCCACCTACCCCTCCCTGTCCAATCTCTCAATCTCCTCATCTGCGCCAAGACTCACCCACTCCTCCTTCTCACCAGCTTACTCCTTTGCCCCTCCCCACAATTTGTCGCCCACTCCCCCCTCCCACCCAAATCCTCCTAACCCCGCTTTGCCAGAGTGCTTACCAGCCGGAATGACACCATCCCCTGAGCCAGCAAACACACCAAGGAGGCTGGAGTAGCCTTTCCACCAAGCAATCCCCAATGATGAATTCAAACATGGGTTCCACGATGCCGATCTTCTGCCCTACCTGGAAGGTCAAACCCGCTTTGTCACTAATCTCCTACGAATATTGGTCACAATCCCCGCAGAAGTGCTGCAGGAGATGCTCTGGGAATATCAACGATCAACCACTACGCTTCGCTCCAGATCCCGTCGTGTGGGTTTCATTGACTGAAAAATTGGCTTACCCTTTCATGCTTCTCTTTTCCTCCTAGTGATCTTCCTTCTGTTCTACTTTTTCTTGCTGCTCCACTTTCCCACTTGGTTTTCCTTTTTGTCTTCATTCATAACCAAGTAATTAAAATCACTAAAACAACCCATCATGATGCCCCAAAGAAACCGTGAGAAATGCTAATTGAGGTCCCGCCACGGGGAGCATCACTCAAACTGCGGGCTTTCTGTAAAGTATTTTTTCAAATATTGTAAACTAGTCCATCATTTTCTTCTAGCGCAAAAGTTCTATCAGTTTGAGTGTGTATTCAGTATTGGTTCTGCAGAGCAGGATTTTTTCCGCATGTGGGTTTTCTGCCCTTGCAGGATTGTGCTCAATACAAAACAATGCCCATTTCTTGTTCTACCTTAGCACAGTCAAAACTCGTGGGCTATCAAATTTGAGGCAAGGGTTAAAAAGCTTTTAAATCATGTTTGAAAGCCGGTTCATAAGGCTAGGAACACAGGTCATTTATATCCGACAAGTATAGCTTTCCCCAGCTGGGCCCTTGTCATTGGAAGGACCATAAAATTAACAAAAAGTGTTCTTCGGAGTCTTAATGAGCACAAAAGAATAATTAAATCACGCAGTATTGTAACCCCCCAAAACAATATTTGTGATTCCTTTGGAGTTTTAAAACAACAGGAAGAAAAAATAAATGTCTTGCATTTTTATGGATGAGAGCTATTATTGGAACCACCAATGTGTGACATATCCCCCCTGCTAGTATCAAATCAATATGTTGCTTTTTCCGCAGTTTCTGTATAGATGTCATCTTATAACATACAAGTGAATGGAATTGACATATCTATTTACTGTGATTGGAGTGTAGGTGAGCAGTATTTGTTGTATTGTGGAATGTTCCTGGGCCGCTTCATAGTCTGAGTCCCCTTCAGATAGTCTAGGAGCTTTATTTTGATCACAAGATTGGGAAAATACTAATCTATGAGTATACAGAGTCAATTCATCTTCTTGAATATCTTTTACATTGGAGAAAATGCCCTCTCTTATTTGGACAAGATACTCTTGCATGCCTTCCGAAATATATTCTTGTAGAACTGCAGGACATTCCTTTCTTATTAGGTCATAGTAAACCTTGCGGAACACTTCACATACTTGATTCACGTATCTTTGGGTAGGTCCCTCCCAAGCTTGAACTATCCCTGTTCATCCCTGCAACTCACGCCCTTTGGCTTGTTTTGTGGTTCTGGCCACCAAAACATTTTTGAGATGATGATGGGATAAACTCTTGATATCACCAATAAATTCTTCATTAATCTATTCAAATGTGGCAACATGAGACATATGTCAAGTAGAAGGCCATTTGAGCTTGCCATGAATATCCAAAGAAGGATTAATGTAAAAGGTGTAAATTGGCCCCCATGCAACCTATTTCTGCAGCCCCATTTTCATCCCAGAGGTATTGAAGTTTCTGGGTGATGTGCACAATATAACTTTGAACTAAGCAAATTCTATCAAGATGGTTTGCCGCTCTAGGACTAAGCTCTTGCAAGGCCACCTGATCCTGCTCTTTACTTTGGTTTATCATATTTCTATTGTCAGAAGCTGTGATGCCAGGGACTGAATACCCTTTAGCTACACACTCTGCAAAGTATATATAAATAGTTTTAATACTATTTATAGCACGGTTTGGTGCAGGTAATGGATTTAAAATATATATATATATATATATATTTTATGATAGTAATTTCTATCAGAGGGGCGAGATAAACTGGTGTTGTTTCTCCCTCTGAAGAAATAAGGGGCCAGAGCGCACTCTGGGGTGTTTCTAACCCTTTTTCAGTTGATATACAACTTTTCTTTGGGGCCTGATAGAGATCAAGAGTGTTTATACCCAATATACCACAAAGTGGTTTAAGTCCTAAGACTTTCATAGAAGTCAGAAGACTTACCTATGGTCCAGATCTCGAAGAGGAGGAGTTTAGGAGGGTGTGGTTGATGGTAGGAGGCAGACTGGAATCCAGAAGGGAATCCAGTGGGCATAGTTGAAGGAGAATAGGTCTTTTGGTGCTATGAAGTGACTGACATACTAGTAGTGTATGTTAAGTAACTATGAGTAGCTGGTAAAGATGATTCTGGGGAATGAGAGGTCCAAAAAAGAGCTCTATTTATATCTTTTCCAATCCTCTTGGGGCGCTCTAATGGTATGTAAATGTCCCACAGAATGTAGACTGCATTATGCAGGTAATTGAGAAATTCTGTGGGCCATGTGAAAAGATCATTGTACATGATCTGTACTCGAGGGGTTTATCCTTGGAAATATGTCTTTCAAGGATGATCTGTGTAATTTTTATTCATTTTTATAAATTGAGATGACGGAGTTATGATTTTTTGAACTAAATATGTCATTTCTCTCATTCAATTGATATATTTTGAAAAAATGCTTTTCATATTGTTTTAAATTTCCCAGTGTTGTTTCCATTTTCCCTAGAGGTAAAAATATCTTGTTTACCAAGGAAAAATAAAGGCTTCCTTAGTGTGACATATTTACTTGGTACTTCTATTTTTCGTAGGACTGTGGGAGTATTTTCACTTTGTATTGCTTTCCTTTTCAAACAAAGCAGTTTTTGCCCGTCAGGGCCCGCAGGACCTGTCAGTTGGGTTACATAAGCCAACTGAGTTCCATGTCATTGTCTAGGGGATTGATTATGCAATCTCCCACGTCATTTGACAATATTGTCAGTATGTGTGTAACTTGCAAAATATACACAACACCTTATTTTTATGTATTAATATATCTTAATACATATACATGAGTATAGGTGACGTCTCTTTTAGAGGGTTTGTAGATGGGGTTTTCTTCTCATTTTTCTTTTATCAATAAAATAAAATAGAAGGAGGTATTTTATACTCATACTTCTGCTGAGTGACTGGGGTTAATTTTTACCAAGGAATTCAAATATTACATAATATTTTTACTATTCCTGTCACTTAATAAGGTTTTCATTTGTTTGTTTGTTTTTATTGATATTTTTATTTATAAAAATATTCAAAATTTATTTTATCTATTTTTGTTAGTTGGCTCTAACATAGTAGCCAGCTGACATCTATCTAATGGTGGGAAACTCTTTTTGAACTTGAACACATACTGGGTCAATTTGGCAACAGGGTAGTTGATTGAGTACTCTGTGAGCCTATGAAACCATCCAGAAGTCCAGGAAGGTGAGCCTCCTTAGAAACATCTGCATGGCACTCTTTCAGGTTTTGATGAAAGCAGATCATTACTCACAGCTGACTACTTGCTCCAATAATTAGATATCCTGAGGGAGAGAAATCCAAAACCCATGATTACTACAGTAGTATGGATGAAAAATTGATGCATGTGTCACATTTAAAGGACCTGCTCTAACCAGGATTCATGAAACAAAGGGAAACTCAAGCAATGGCAAAACACAACCCTAGATTTTGGGGCTGGGTAACTGCAGGCCTATATTATAAATGGTAATCTGCAATGAAGAGTAATCATTAAACAGGTACAGCAGTGTGGCACCATGTATGTAGACAACATATGAAAATTGTTACATATGATGATGCCTATTCAAGTGGTCATCTTTAGACCGGCCAAATACACCACCATTCAAAGGTCCAACAGTGATCCAACCAAACTGCATGATTAGACCACCAATCATTTTGGCATTGTGAGCATTGTTTTACCACTTTTAAGGTGTTAAAAAGTTTTCCCACTCCTCTGCCAAACTCAGTGGTGGAATTTAACAGGAAAAACCCAACCAAAAAAAATCACAGAAGTGATTACACACCACTGGTCAGGTGTTGCCCCCCAGGTCACAATGTCCGGTTTGAAAAGATTGGTGATTACTACTGAACTCAAAGTTACAATTGGCTAGTTTAAACATACCACTCCACATCATGAACTGCAGTGCAGATTTTTATTGACAGGCCAATCTGCAGGAGGAAGCAAAAAAGATTAGAAGATGTTTTTAAGGATCAAAGTGAACTAAAACATGTTTGGAAGACAATTCAGGTGATCGGGAATAGTGAATTACGCTAGGAATCTGTCTTACAGAATTGAAAGGGAGTAATTGTGCATTTTGTGATTAAACATTTCCTGGTTTTGGACACCCTCTTTTGAATTTGACTTAACTTTTGACTTCTATTACCAACTTGTACATCACAAGCTAGCTCTCTGTGGATTTATTCATCATATTTTAGATTCATTGAGTAATAGTAATGCCGGTGACATTGATGTCAACCCTCACATCTTTCTTTGAAAACTATACCCTGCCTGATAGCAAAACCTCCCCTACCAATTGCTTGAATACAGATGAGACGGTTACTTACTTGTGGACATTACCAAATCTCTTGATAGTAATGGACCTACCTCTTACTCTTTGGGAATAGAGCCATCATCAACCCAATGCCATTTTCAACTCCACCAACTTGCCAGATATTCAAAAAAAAAAAGATGACGATTTACCAGAGGAACAGTTGATCCTTCCAGGGGAGTCCTTTCTGTGCAAAACCAGATCAAGGAGTAGCGAATATTGGCCTGCTCAACTTATAAGCTTTGAGGGACCATTGGGATTGGGTACCAGAAATCCATCCCACAAGAAGCTCTATTGAGTCCAGTTCAGTGAGATAAAGAAATGATACTTTCTAGGTCTTTTTTTTAACTGCGTTTCAAGAGAGTTTCCAAACTGTGAAAGTAAGTACTTACTAATCAGATATCATGTCCATGAAAATGCTTAATTATTGCACGTATAATAAAAATTTCAGATTGGGAAGCTGAACACGACCATGTCAACCTTGAATAATATTTTGCCTACACTATTGAAGGAAGCACCACAAAATTGACTTGTTGATTTCCACCTTTTCTAAAGGATAATCAGTTGAGGAGTAGAAAGAATACCAAATTTTGGGGATCACTGTCAAAGTTCTTGGAGGAATTGATTATCCGCGGGCATCTGGTCATTATTCAGAAGCCGTTATCCAAAGGATCATCCATTATTTCAAAGAGCAGTACATCTCTCAAATAGTCAGTTTATTCTACCATATCTTGTATTTCCACCAGGGGTAGTGTATTCACAACAGGAATAAAAATTTTAGCCTCCACCAATAGATGAAATAGTGAATTCGCCTTTTTTCACACTGAACAAAGAGCTGAAAGTGTCTTATCTTGTTAGTGTAGTGTTTCCGGAGACAATAATATTGTTAGCTCAACGATTCTTTGTGGATAAGGCTATGTGCAGTGATCATGCACGGCATTTAGCCATTGATCATCTGAACACACCTGATATTTGTGTCTCTAGTTAACTTGTCTCTAGTTAACTATTTTCAAAAAAAAAAGTCAACTAATTGTCCCCAAAATGTATTATTTATTTTATGAATCATCTGTGAACAACTCATTTAGAAAATATCACGCAGAAAATGCCGTTTATTTTACTCTGAAATATTCTTCTTGTATAAATTACATATGTATCTTTATTCTTATTCTAATGTTGCGCTACATGAAAGATTCTCCTGAACTTTATTGTGATCCTGTCTGTTTCTGGTTTCTTTATGATTTTTCCAATTTTTTTACACTAGGAACATTTTCAAACGTTGATTTCAGCCAGTGGTTTGACAATTTAAAATCAATGTAAAATTATGAGATGAGTTTTTGAGGAAGTGTTGCTGAGGTGCAGAACTATGATTTTGATGAAATTGACTGGGCTGACTCAATGGGGAGTTATTTCTACATAACTTCAGTTGATAAAAAAGATCAGTACTTCAAACTAAGAGCAATAGGGAAAAGGAAAAAAAAGGAAAAGGAAAAAGAACAAAGATAAAAACTAAAAACAACAAAGCAAAGTAAAACAAAAAAATAAAAAATAAAAAGCAAAAGGAAAGTAAAACTAAAAAAAAAAAAAAAAATGAACAAGAAAAGGGAAAAAGAAAAATGAAAGGCTCCCATAACAAAAATGAAGAGAAAAACATAATAAATAAATAAAATACAAAAGGAAAACAAAAACAAAATTTAAAAAAAAAAAAAGAAATGCAAGAATCCAAAAGGAACAGAAAATAGAAGAAGAAAAAAGAAAAATAACAACAAATTGGAAAAGAAAAACAAATAGGAAAAGAAAAACAAAAAAGAGAAAGTTTTTTCTTCTTCCCTTTTCATATTTATTAGTCTTCTTTTTGTTTCTTTTTTCTTTTTATTTGTATTTTTTGTTCTTGTTTTTCTAGTTTTCTTTTTCATCTGGTTTAATTTTTTTGTCAGTCTGCCTTCTGTGGCAATAAATTATAGTATACAATATGGCCCCAAATGGTTTACTGTGGGGATCATACAAGAGCTTTGTGGAGTGTGTATAGAACCACTTTTTATCTCCAGAAATTTGTACAAGCCCAACCACCTGGTGATGTTGTTCACTGGTGAAAAGGGGGACGTGAAGCCCACCCAAATACAATGAATCCATGATAGGCTTTCTTGGATTTAGTGTCCCCCCTTTTTTATTTTTATATTTTATTTTTTTTAATTAAGAGACTTGTATTGGCTTTTTCTTCCTGAAAATATTAATAACATTATTTTCAGGCAGAAAGCTTCACATAGGACAGCAGAAAACAGGTACAGCATGTTTCTGCACAAGTTCCATGAATCCATGATAGGCTTTCTTGGATTTAGTGTCCCCCCTTTTTTATTTTTATATTTTATTTTTAAATTTTATTTTTTTTAATTAAGAGACTTGTATTGGCTTTTTCTTCCTGAAAATATTAATAACATTATTTTCAGGCAGAAAGCTTCACATAGGACAGCAGAAAACAGGTACAACATGTTTCTGCACAAGTTCCTGACTGTGTATAATACTTTCAGGGAAAAACACCTGATACCCAGGCTGCCCAGGTTTATGATATACAACATGTGAATGGTTACATACCATAAAAAACCAGTGGTCCTCAGAGCTGCATTAGACAAATTGGGGCTGCAGCATTATTGTAGTTCTCATGAATTTAGTGTGGCCAAAAAATGTGGAGGTGGGCCTTTGTAACAGTTCAGGCAGGGCTGAGTAACTTCTATATTACCACTGCTCAGCATTCCCCCCTTACTTCCACTTCGGCGGATACTTTGACGTCGAACTGTCGAACTGTCGAACTGTCGAACTGTCGAACCGTCGAACCAGTAACTTCCGTCAAACTTCGAACACTGAACCTTCGAACTTCGACCCGTCG
>JNCO01004238.1:0-15207 GCA_000785685.1 Uromyces viciae-fabae
TCTTTTGGGTGAGCAAGTTATTCTATTAATTATTTTGGTTTTATAAACACCACTTGATTTAATTTGACTAATTTTAGTTTATTTTTATTATTTTTATCCTTTAACTAACTAAGTTTAATACTAAATATAGCAAGTTTCTGTTAATTTAAGAGGTTTCCTTCCTTCAAGAAAGTAAGTTCCTTCAATCTGATAGACTGTCCTGTCGGGGGACACCAAATGTTAGACTCTAAAAGAGGCTAAAGTTGATCTTAACCCTATTGGGTGAGCAAGTTGTTCTATTAATTATTTTGGTTTTATAAACACTACTTCATTTAATTTGACTAATTTTTGTTGATTTTTATTATTTCTATCCTTTAACTAACTAAGTTTAATACTAAATATATCAAGTTTCTGTTAATTTAAGAGGTTTTCTTCCTTCAAGAAAGTAAGTTCCTTCAATCTGATAGACTTTCCTGTCCGGGGACGCCAAATGTTAGACTCTAAAAGAGGCTAAAGTTGATTTTAACCCTAATAGCGGAATTTAGGAAGGGATAATGGAGCGAAGACTCTGCCTTCCTTGGGGTGACAAGAGAGTCTGAGAAGGATTTAGTGATGGGTATGACAGGGAGCAAGGCTACACCTGTTGATGGCAAGAAGATTAGAAGTTTAAGAGAGTGTTACCAGCACTCAGATTTTGGTTTGAAGAAAAGGGCAAGACAGCAGGAAGCTGTGGGAGCAGGGGATATGAGTCAAGTCCTCTGTGGCTCCTTTAAGGAAGGGGAATAATTTGAGCAATGGCTACACACTGAAGGTTTCAATGAATGTAAGTATTTATTTCTTTAAAGGTATGTATGTAAGTGTTATTTTAGAGGGGGAAATGTCCAGGGGGACTTTTGGATTATAATTCTCTGCTTAACAGATGGGGGGAAAACACTGAGGAGAGAGCTCCTTATATAGACAAATGGTGTGAAAAACAGGGTACAACAAACAGGGTGTCAGAAAATCATACAGTGCACAGACATGACATCAGTGCTAGTGTATCTTATCTTATCTCCTTCCAGACATGTGGGCTAATCCCTTTTGAAACAAGTGGGAACTGTAATATGAGGTCAGAGGCTTTCTAAACATGTGTGAGTGTGTGTGTATTCTGTGGTAGTTGAATACACACACACTCACACATGTTGAGAAAGCCTCTGACCTCATATTACAGTTCCCAATTGTTTCAAAAGGGATTAGCCCACATGTTTGGAAGGAGATAAGATAAGATACACTAGCACTGATGTCATGTCTGTGCACTGTATGATTTTCTGACACCCTGTGTGTTGTACCCTGTTTTTCACACCATTTGTCTAGTGACTAGGGGTTAATTTGGATGTAGAATCCATTTCTGAAATAAAAACTAAAGAATTCCTGCTCCTTCAGGGTGAAATAGTAATTTTTATGTAAATTTCATAACGGATTGTGACCTCCCATTCACCTTAGTTGATCAAAAATCATTTTGCCATATGGCCCATCTCCTTAATCCAAATGCAATGCCGCTGGTTAACGAGATCAATTGCAAAACCATTGCAAGCCACACTACCTGGGAGTACATCCAAAATCAAAACGCAATTAAATTGGATTTGATTGGGCAGGAGCCCTTCCTTTCTTTCACTCAAGACGCTTGGATGGCCCATAACTCCACTGTGTTCATGGCAGTCACATCACATTTCATCACAGCTGATTTTAAAATGAAAGATGTAACACTTGCAGTGCCACATGTTCAAGGTATGCAGTCCATTTATTATATACATACATTTTATTTTCTATATTTTTTATTTTCTTTGCTATATTTTTCATTTTATTTTCTATATTCATTTGCTCAATTTTTTTTTCTCATTTTCCTTTTCTCCAGGCAATCATAGCGGAAAAGAATTTGCCAATCTGTTTTACAAAGTCCTGGAAGCATAAAATTGTGTCAACAAGCTGCACACGGTGGCCGCTGATAATGCCTCATCAAATAATAAGATGGCCCACGAGCTGGCCCTTAATCACAATGGATTCAATCCTGACACAGATCTGCTTTGCTGTATCGTGCACGTAATCAACCTAGCTGCAGCAGCTGGTATTGGTGCTCTTGGATCAATGGATGATGATAACAATGGCCATCCATTGTCAACTGTTGATATGGATCTGGATTCACACAATCGCTTGGGTACAAATCAAATGGGCATTCAATTTATTACCTCTGAACCTGACGGAGCAAACATAAATGCTAAAACAATTCTAAAAAGGGTACATGGCCTTGCAACTTACGTCCAATTCTCACCTCAGCGCCAGGAACGATTTGAAAAACCAGACAGTTTTGCCCAACCCAATATGCTCGATAAAGGTGTCAAATTTTTGGATATTGATGTCTCAAAATGCTAGAACTTGACCTACTTGATGTCCCAGCGTGCAATTCTACTTCACAAAACCTGTACGCAGTTCTGCCGATCAAGCAACAAGACCCGACAGTACCTTCTTTCACCCGCTGAGTGGGATCAAGCCAAAAATGTGATGTCTCTGCTTGAACCACTCAGTGAGGCCACTGACATGCTGTGTGCCTCTCAATATCCAACCCTCAATCTTGCACTCCCAATCTACATTACAATCAATAAGCATCTCCATCAAGTCAAAGCTGGTTTATACAATCAAGCTCAACTTATTCAAACTGCTAACTTGATGATCAACCAGATCAGAAACTACATAACGGAAGCACTAAGAAAACCAATTTATCTATGTGCCATGATCCTGGATCCAACCTTCAAGACTTCTTTCTGGAAGACTAACTCCACCTACATTACCCAAACCTACGGGTATCACTACATGGTTGAAGATATTACAAATAACTTTTGTGAAGCATCTTTAGATTTTGAGAAGGTGTTCCCAAATATGGAAGATGTTGCAAAACTCAAAACAAATCAAGAACCCAGTGCTGCCTCAAGTTCCACCCAAAATGGTTTCTTTACCCAGGTGTTATACAACATCAATGAACCACTACATGGTATTTCTGCTGAGATCAAGCACTACTTGAAGGAAGACACAGAGCCTTGTGGGACCAAGATTCTGACTTATTGGTCTAGTCAACAGGTTTCCTTCCCAATACTTTCCCAGATGGCACGGCGATATCTTTCGATTCCTGCAACAAGTGCAGCTTCAGAGCAGGTGTTTTCAAAGGGGCAACAAGTTGTATCTTGGCAACAATCCTCCCTCAAGCCAAAGACAGTTGAGCAACTCAATTGTTTAAAAGAGTGGTACCGTGTACTCAATGGATTATAATTTTTTTTAGTTCAAGTTTTTATTTATTGTTTTATTTAATAACAATACAAATACAAGAAGTATTCATAAAAATGAAAACAAATTGTACAAGAGATGAAAGAATATGAAAAACATACAAAATATAATTTATTTCTCTATTTATTTAATTTTTTATTATTATTATTGTTTAACAAGTATTGATAAAAATGAAAACAAATCGTACAAGAGATGACAGAATATGAAAAATATACAAAATATAATTTATCTTTATTTAGGGGATTAATATTTGCACCACCCAAACCTGGTCGCGCACCGCCTTTTGGACCGCCAGGGGACGTCACATTTTTTTTTTTTTTTTCAAATATTTTTTAAAAATACTTTTAGACACCCTTAAATTACCAATTTTTTTTTGCCAGCCTCCTGAGCACCCATGCTACACTTTCTGAGCTTTTTAGCTCAAAAAAAAATATGTAAGTACTCCTTAATTAAGGAGTACACAAAATCAAACAAAAAATATAAAAAAATACTTAACGCGGGAAATTTGGTCCAAAAATTTTATCACAGGTATTTCAACCCTATAATGTGGGATAAAAAGTTTTTCCACGGGGAAGCAAAAAAAATGCTTTTGCGTTTACTTTTGCAAAAAAAGGTGCCTGTACAAAATTTTTGAAAAAGTAAACGTAAAAGCAACTTTTTTTGCTTCCCCGTGGAAAAACTTTTTATCCCACATTATAGGGTTGAAATACCTGTGATAAAATTTTTGGACCAAATTTCCCGCGTTAAGTATTTTTTTATATTTTTTGTTTGATTTTGTGTACTCCTTAATTAAGGAGTACTTACATATTTTTTTTTGAGCTAAAAAGCTCAGAAAGTGTAGCATGGGTGCTCAGGAGGCTGCCAAAAAAAATTTGGTAATTTTAGGGCGTCTAAAAGTATGTTTAAAAAATATTTAAAAAAAAAAAAATTGTGACGTCCAGGTTTGGGCGGTGTGAATATTAATCCCCTTTATTTATTTAATTTTTTATTATTATTGTTGTTTATTTATAATACAAATGCATGAAGTGTTGATCAAAGAGAATATGACTTGTTTCTGAAATGAAATTATATGAAAAACAAATGAAATACAAGAAAATATAATAAAAAAATCTAAATCTGGTGCCCCCCCACCAGCGTTGTTTCACATCTGCAAAACCCCGTTTGTCATAACCTCCGTCCCGATCGGGACGGGAACGGGGTTTTTTGAATAACCCCGCAAACGGGGTCCAGCCTTAAACACATCTCAATTCAGATGTACTCAAGCTTATTAGCTGCAGTTGTGACAAAGTACCAGGAAAAGGTTGCCACCTTTGTAAAGGTGGAACAGAGTATCCAACACTGCCATAAGTTTGTCACATGTTCTGTACACAAAAGATGGGTTTGGGTATATGTATGATTTATCATTTATATATCAATGAAGGGGTATAATACTGGCCTCAGAATTCAGTGTATCATTGGATGAGTACAATGCCAAGTCAAATTGAAAGGTAATTGATGTATCAATGGATCATTGGGCAACCACAGGTTTCTGATTTCTAGCCCTGTGTTACAATTCCAGGTATCATTTAGTTGCCTCAAATTTATCTTTTGACTTTTGATGACTGAAGCAATACTGTAATTCTCCGGAGTGGATCCCAACTTAGTTGTTTCTCATTCGTCTCCTGCCGATATCCTTGCAGTTTTGTTTCTCTGAAATTTCGTTACTCATAATTCTGTTTGGATTCCACAGACAAGTGCTTTGTTACCAAGGAAAAACAACTAACGCGTGCGCATGTTCAGTTGACAGGCCCATTATCATTGAAGTATGAATTCCAACAGCATGCAACATTTTCTCTTTCACTTGAATACTTTGCCATCAGCATACTCAAGTCCATCGAAACTGATAGGATTATGAAACAAACGGGCATTATACGAATGTTAGCAGGGAAAGCAGCATGTGAAACAAACTCCTAGAGAGACCACTGAAAGATTCAGGTTAAAACAGAACTCACGTGTTATCCCAGTTCCAACAACCTTTGATGAAATCCGCATCTTTCTTGAAATCGAGTTGCTCGAAATCGTAGCTCTCCCAATCAGGAGCGACTTCAAAAACACTCTTGAAGTCAGACCCTCGGATCATGTAAGCACCCTGGATTTTAGAAGCATTGGCTTTTCCGTAGACACCGGCACTGTCAATCAAGCATTTCGTTGTGAGATCATGTCAAAACTCGTGGTCTATTAAGAACGAATATATCAAGTTTTGATTGATTCAGAAAAGAAGTTAGCTTACGATCCAAATAAGTACTTCCGTGAAGCTTCCAATCGATTGTGAAGACCTCCAATCAAATTGGCTGACATGAAAACTTGAGTCAATTCCTCATTGTACTGAGAATTAGGGGAAGAAAAAGTATTTGCAAAACATCGAGTTTTAGGAGCCGCAAAAACATAGTCATGATGACCAATACAAGCCATAGGCGACTAACCTTGTAAGTTATTTTCCAGAAAGTGTATTCAGAAAGGTCCACGTGCTCCTCGAGCCACTTCATGGCAACTGGGAATTCATTGTTAGAATACTGTCGCTTCCACTCATCAAAGGGAAAGCATTTGGCAGGACCCAAAGCTTCACAGGGATGTTTGACCTTTGGCTCTGCAGGAACCAGGGGCTCTTCTTCGTCGTCGTCGTCAGCCTTTTTCTCCTTCTTTTTTGCTGACTTGGGTGCGGCCGCACTGGGAGCGGCCTTTTCCTTTTTAGGAGGAGTGTACTCGACCTTTTTTTCAGTCAGGGTAGGTTCTTGACCAAGTACTGCCATAAAATTTGGTTGGTGGACAATGGTATTGAAATGACGGAGGATGTTTGGATGAGTAGCTCTCCACGATGCATCGAGGCAAGTAGCGAATGGTCGAATTAAATGGTTGGCAAGGAATATGTCGGCCAGCGTGATACGCTGTCCCACAAGGAAGGTGCGGGTCACCAAGAATTTCTCAATGGCATCCGCCACAGCACCTGCCTTCTTCTCGGCAGCAGCAACATTTGCCTTGTTGTAAGCGCGACTAGAAGGCGGAAGAAAATGGAATCTACCGATTTGATGATTCAGAAAGCATTGAATAAGTTTCGTATTGTGACTAATGATTAGAAAAAGGGGTGGTTAAATACGAACTGCTCAGCTAGGGCGGGAAAGAATTCAGAGTTGATGAAAACTGTCCACTGGAGCACCTCAGCAGCCTCTTCCTTAGAGTTGCCAAGTAATTTAGCTTTGTTTGTGATGGAAGAAAGATACTATTCAATGAGATAAAATGACCATATCAGCCTCGAATCGACAAGTTAATAATGAATGTGTGCATAGGTTAATGAAAAAGATGAAAGCCTTACGTGGCAGATGGCTACTGATTCAATGATAGATACACCTGGGCCCTCCAAAGCAGGGATCTTGCCTTGAGCAAGAGGGAATTTTTTCAAGTGCGCTTCGAATTCGGCACCCTTCGGGTCTTCGTACGGGTGGACCTTGCTGAGCTTGAGGTCGATTTCCTCATACTTGGCCTGATCGGATGTAAAATGACGTAAATGATCAGTTATTGTACCACGATGATAAAGCAACCAAAGTGAAGAAGGGCAGGTGATTGGAAGAGATGTAAGAAAATTCTTACCGTGATTTGGCAAACCCGAGTACGGGAGTTTTGCTAAACCAGATCGATCCAACAAAGATGCATGAAGAGGGAAATGTACATCAGCATTCAAAAAAGAATGGAAAATTTGATTTTACAGCCAGATCATGAAGGGGAAAATAAGAAATGCTAACTTCGTAACCGTAGAGAGTGTAAGTCATAGTTTCTAGTCAATTTAGTTCAGTCAAGTGCAGCACTAACAGAGGCTGCTGGTGAATGGAATTGGAGAATGATCATTTAATGGGTGGGAACTTTATGCCGCGCCGCAGCTGGAGGCAACCCCCCAGCAAAAAGGACGTCATCATTTATCTGCAAGCTCCTCGTACTCTCCCGTACGTCCCGCTTCCGACCCCGATCCAGCCCCTCATGGCGCCACCAATCCAACGATCCCCGACTCCTGACCCTACAACAAAATCATTACAGTCATGACTTCAGTTACTGCCCGATTGAACCCATTTCAGAGGGTTAGGAGATATCTTGTGAGTTGGATCTCATGCATTATTTCCGATGCAGCGAATTACTGAAGAGTTTTAAAAATGGTTCAATATTATTATTATCATTCTTTATCCCAATTGATCCTTCAATCTTATTATTAAAGCAATACCAAGCCCACGAGAACCCTGCGATATTTTGGTCGGTCGCACTCGGGAGTGCCGGTTTGTTTACCTTCTCTCGCTGTTCATAGATCACACCATCAATTTTTTTTCCAATCAATCTCCTTTTAGGTCCCTTGCTGTTAGCTACTGTCCCCCCCATTCGTCGGAATTATTTTGGCTATGTTCCCCCCGAGCCTATTCCAATGAGCTACCCACGTAAGTTGATCACCATGACAGTTTTCTTTTGCGGCCACTCCTGGAATCATCCTGCAAAGAATCGTGTGAAATTGTCTCCAATACTTTCTATTATAAAACTGATGACTATTTTTTTTCTTCCCCTTTGAAATTTTTGTCGCACTCTCTTCTCATGTGAAAAATTGCATAAATCAGTTCCTCGGCGACCCAGAAACCCAGACTTGAAGGGCTATGATGATTGAAAGAATAATATAACAAATGCAATTGATTTATTCAGCTCATGCATGCATGGAACGAGAAGAGCAAAAAGAAAAAGTAAACATGATCAATATGTGGTTCTTCCTTTATGAGACGTATATTCTGATTGGCAAAGTAGTACCACATGGTTTCCGAAATATTGATCTGCTTTCTTTCCTTCGAAAAAAAAACTACAAGCATCTCTTCCAAACAAAGCAAAGTTGACCCACATAATCTTGAATACATTTCTTCTGTGTATGACCACAATTCCAACTTTGAAGTTAACCCAGCAACAAGGTAGTCTCACATATTTTTTTTTGCATGGATTTCATCCAGTGTTGAGTTTTCAGACTGAAAGATAAAATAAATATGCTGGTAATGTTCAAACCCTCTGAACACTTCATAAGTGTGAAGAGAATGACAAAAAAATTGTTCCAATTACAAGTGTGAAAACCAAGACTGCTTAAAAGAAAACATTTATTGGCTATTAAAAAGGGTTTTGCACCCTGGCAGTTCTCTCAGACCACCTTTTGCTGTTTTATGTCTTTCTTGAATCATTCTCCACTCTGTTACCTCCTCACATATAGTGCCCAGAACAATGTGAAGAGCACACAGTGTTGCAAACTCATAAAGAAAGATCCATACCGGATTTTTCTCTTTCAATCAATTACACAAAGGATAATATAAAGGAAGAGGATTCACTCACCTTTGTGTGGTGCGTTGTCCCAGAGCTGCTCTCGTGCTGTTCTTTATTTTATCTTTATTTTATTTTTTAATGTTAATTTTAATTTTTTGGTGCACATTATTTTTTGGTACACCCTAATTGCTTGACTTCGTTGAATAATTAAAAATTTAATTTCAATCAATAAACCGAGAGGAGCTTAAAATAGTATCTGGTAACTATTCATGTATACAGTATAGGCACTTAAAATCATAATTTATTTATTTTGTCACTAGAGTTTCTCAACAGAAAGTACACTCTTAACTATTCTGAACAAGTTCAATGCGCTTCTTCAAGACAATGAATGTCCAGAATTCTTGGGGAAACCAAGCTACAAGAATTATCCTTCTTTGACTTAAGGTGCTGTCCACTTCGGTTCCCCAGTCAACGCGATTTTAGATTTCGCCAACTGTTTCATTCTGCAAAGAAACATGATGACATGAAGGGTTAAACGCATCGACCAACTGAGTCTTTGGAGGATGGCAATAAGATTGGCGCTTGACTCACAATCCATACAGCCAATCTACTAGCTCTGGCGAGAATCCAGAATCGACCGCAGACAAACCCATTTTTGCCAACAATCTATTTAAGTCGTACAATTTCTCGTTTTCACTTTGAGTCGACTTGGATTTAAAGGATGGCTTGAGTAATTTCTGCATCGTAGTTTTCTCGAAGTCTAGTACGGCCGTCAGAAAGTTGTCCCAGCCCATCCATTGCACAAACCAAATGGCTTCTAGATATCGTTGTTTTGGGTCCTCTATGTTGGCTCCTTCTATGATGTTTTGCTTTTCCATCATTTCTCCCACTGAAGCGCCGGGTGACTTTTCTAGAGCCATGGCGTAATTCATCATAGCTCGTGGATCAAGATCTTCCAAAAACCAATTCAGATGCGCGATGGGATTATTTTGCAACATTTTTAGATTCAATTGTCTAGTACTCATCGGCAAAGTGAATTTCCAAATTCCAGGGAAAATGGATCCTATCAATTGTTGACCTTCAGCTCGAAGGTTGAAACTTTTACCTCGCTTGAACTCATGTTGAGAATCTAAAATCAACCGCTCTATGTGCTGATAAGTGACATCCTCAGTAGACTTGTAGGTATCTCCTACCTTGAGAAGCTTACTGACTTCGTTTAAAAAAAATAAATCTAACAAGCAGAAAGATTGAAAATGCTCCAGCCACAAATCTGATTTTTCTTTGCGACCAATGTGTATGAGAAGATTTCGTAATTCGTTTACAAATTTTAAAACTGAAGGATGTAATTCTGCGGGCCACTCTAATAACCTGGATTTAGCTAAAGGCATTTCGAGTAATCGTTGCAGGATTTCACGATCGCCAGGTGCAAGATCAGTTCCGAAATGATTCTGATGCTTTGAAGTGGTACGCTTTAAGTCGAATGCTTGTATCCTTGAGTGCGAGATCTGTCGTTCATCATCCGCATACTCCTTTGTTCCTGAAAAGATGTGACTGCCTCCCCCACTTCTCGCTGCTATAATGGTTTCTCTAATTTCCGACGGTTCCGACTGGATCGAGCGAAGTTCTCTCTTTACGATGAAGTGAGTTGGTTGAGACGAGGCCAAAGATGCCTGCGCGCCGGTTGAACAGGAAACTGGGGAAGTATTCCACCCCTCGGCTACGCAATTTCGAGCTTCGTTCAATGCAAAGCGCAGAAGAATGAGGCTAATAATTTTGATCATCTTTGAAAAAGAGCTATCGAAGCCTTTTAAGAAAAATAATTCAAGGTGTGGGGCACTAGCCTAGCTTGAAGGCAGTTTACCAACTGTGATTATTTTGTGGCTTCTCAAGGGGGGCACTCGTCCCGTTCATTAACTTTATATAATTATTCCAGAGCGCTTTGTTGAGAGTAAGTGAGGAGATACAGCTCGAATTTTAACTCGAAACAATTACCACACAAAAATCTAGATTCTTTGTCGCCTGTGTGATGAGGATGGATCGGACGAGCGAATGTATTTCGTCGCTAGGATAACTATGGGTGCTATCCACCGGTTTGGAATACACACGAATGCTAACCGAAGCACATCTGAACCTTTCGTCCGCTCATCAAGGAAGCGGATGAAATCGAAGACCGCCGAATTCTGCCCCTGAGGACCTTTAGACGAGCTAGCGTCACTGTTCAAGAGCTGCGTCATTGTGTCTTGAAGGAGCACTGAATGTGCTCGTTTCATCGTTATTTTGTAGGGCTCGAGTGTATTCAGATTTTGAACTTCGTTTTTAGCAACTCGTACAATTCCCTCTGTAGGAGCTCGTGTTAACCTTCGGTGGTTTTCCGCGCGGAGCGCCGATGGGCCTCGGCCGCCGCGATTGAGGCGGCGGATACATGTTACAGATCTGAGAGTCGAGACCCTGTGTTTTTTTAGGAGGAAACCGAGCATAGCTGCCAGATGTAGGCCCCAGTTATAAAGGGATTTTGAGTTCGTTTTGAGATTTTTTTTAAGCTTATCTTGAGTACAATTTGGTTCCAATTCGCTTCGCAAAAAAACTCAAAACGAAAAAAAAAAACCTCAATTATAAAGACCTTGGCCTACCCGTTCATATAATTATTTTCCGTATCAAAAGAATACTACCCAACACTGCAAAAAAATCTTGCTTAACTGTCACCAGTTGACACGCAGAAACTTGGGTCCAAGCTTCCTTGGATGCACAGTACAGTCACTGTGCATTCAAATAGTGCACTCATTTCTGCCTCGCATACTTTTCCATACTTTAATTGCACATATTTTGGCACTATAGAAAAGTATGGACAGATTTGTATCAGCTTCAGAGACAGGCCCTATAGCTGCAACATACCTTTGCATACTTTTTTGTAGTTGTGAAAAGCCTCAAATAAAACTATGCAAAAGTATGGAAGTCAGAAATGAGCTCACCAAAGTAAACCTTGAGAAAGACCATGGGAAAGGTTGGAATATGTTGCATGTCAACTGCAGGCAGTTACAACAGATTTTTTTGCAGTGTGATCATTTATTATTTTACTACCAAAAAAAAAACCGGTGGGTCAAAATAAAATTGACCAATTGGAAAGCTTTGTCCATAAAATTCAAATACCCAAGATCAACCATACTAAACAAATTTCACTCAAACTGTTGCCAAGAGGTATGTACTATTTCATTCACCTAATCAATTGGTCTAGATGGCAATAGCAACTGATGCCTGGTGCCTTTTTCATGTAGTTTCTGATGACATAAGACACATTCTGGCCACATTGGCAATTTGGCACCAACTGCGCCAACCAAGGGAACTAGAATATGTACACAAGAGTTGAGTTCATCAATGGTGTGGAACTTGTTGGGCCCCATGATATGACATCCTGCAGTTTTGCAGCAAAGATTTCATCCAATTGTTATGGATGACCCAACCAAACTTCTTCTGGTTGGTCAATCTGCTAAGGCCATCTTTGCAGCTGGATCCAATGGGTTGTGGCAATCCTCTTTTTGTGGAGGCACAAGTAGGTGTGGGTTTGTATCACATAGGTCATGGCATAACCCATGTGAAAGTGGCTCATATGTTACATATTTGTAAAGAAACAGCTCTAAAAACTTTCAATTGGTTTGTAAAAGCAATCATATTCCATCTGCATCAGCATACAATTACAATTAAGTATGTGAAATATTCTCTCTTACCTGACCATTGTGTAAGAATGTGCTAACCTATTTTTTATTTTTTTGTTTGGCGGATTGCTGCTTCCTAATTACTTAGAGGAATGGGCCAAGATTTCCCAAGTCTTTGAGGCCAGGAAAATTATTCCAGGTATTGTTGGTGCAATTGATGGCGCCCACATACCTATCTCGCAGCCCGCTGGTGACAAATGGCATGCATATATCAACAGGAAAGGCTGGGCTTCATTGGTCTTCCAATGTGTAGTAGATGCAGATGGAAACTTCAGTGATGTGAGTACTACTTCTGGTCAGTGTTACACTCATTGGTTTCTATCTCATCACTTATGGTAGACATATGTATTGTTAATAATTCTCAACAGGTATACAGTGACATGGCTGGATCTATCCATGATGCAAGAGTATTCAGGAGATCACCACTAGTTAATAAGCCCATAAGTGGTGATCCTCTGTTGCCCAATCAGCTTTATTTGATAGGTGACTTTGGGTACCCAGACAACACTCAAATTGTGATACCGTATCCCAGTACACCAAATCAATCTTGACACAATTTAAATTTTGTCCACTCTTCAACCCGCATGGTTGTGGAAAAAACCTTTGGAAGATTGAAAAACAGGTTTTGTATGTTGCTCCATCCTCAAATTGGAAGGCCAAGGGACACACAGGATGTTACAATTGCGTGTATGATGTTGCATAACATCTTGAACGGATAAGGCTCATTGCAAATGTGGGATACATCAAGCACAGAGGAACTCTTGGACTCAACAACTGAAGATGATACTCCCCAAGTAACTGACCAGCTAGAAAATGGTGGGATTTCCGCTACAAGGGAAATAATCAGGGAGAATTTATGTGTTTGACACTTGCTTTACGGGTTGTCACTGGTCTCTTGACTTAAGGTTTTATTTCAATTCAAGTCTAGTTTAATACTTCTCAACTTACTTATCCTGATCCTTGCTAGTTTTGCAATAAATACACTCTTGTCTCTTGAATGAAAACATAGCTTAATTTGCCCCTGTTACCAATCCACTTGGAATTTTTGTGCAAATAATACACACTGAGGGGAAATACAGTGAAGTATCATGATCATAGTCAGGGAGTTTGTTTTGTTTTAGGGTTAAGAAATGTACAACTTTCAGATGCGCAAGGTGGGGGGAAATACAGTGAAATATCATGATCATAGTCAGGGAGTTTGATTTGTTTTAAGGTTAAGAAAATGTACGACATATTCAGATGTGCAAGGTGGTCATTGCAGAGCGGAGATCTTGTAAGTCATATTGGACCAGTAGTGCGCAGGGTTGCAATTTGACTGTTGATTCCTCTGTTTGCATGGATAATACTGATTCCTGTGTTTGAATATAAACAAAAAATATTGAACTTCAAGACCTATAGCAGTCAGAAAGATTATAAAGCAACGCTTACCTTTCTAAGCAGTATTTTGATCAATAGAACATTATGTAAGTGTTTGAACCAGTTCTCCTTGGACTAAATCACTCATTCTTCTGTTAGACATGCAGATGACAGTTGAGAATCTTCTCCTTGCTCCTCTATACCATCCAATTTTCCAATCTCCTGCTTCAGCAGACTATTGAAACTGGTCAATGTCCCCAATCTAATTTTGTCAAGGACCATGCACTTGGACACCAGTAATTCATCCTTGAACACTTGTGTGTCATCAGGTGTGTCATGGTAGATCTCAAAGGTATGAGTCCCTTTTTCCGCGTAGCTAGACTAGATCTATTGGCAATGCAAAGATAAGTAAGGGAAATAGCATTAACTAAGGAATATTCAATGTGTAATCAGTAATTAAGGAATACTCAATGTTTAATCTATTTCAAAATTGTGAAATTTTAGCAACTAAAGAATTTTATTCCAATTAGTTTTAAATCAATTTAAATATTATTTACAATTATTTATTTTTATTTTAAAAATAATAATGAAAATGAATGAAAAAGAAAGTAAAAATAGTTTTTACCTAAAGGCAGATAATTTAGATGTCCTTTGAAACTATTTTTAATATAATTTATTTTACTTATTTTGATAAAATAATTAATGATTAATTTATTTTTATTTTTATTTTTATTTATAGGGCATTAATATTTGCACCGCCCAAACCTGGTCGCACACCGCCTTTTGGACCGCCAGGGGACATCACACTTTTTTTTTTTTTTAAATATTTTTTAAAAATGCTTTGAGACACCCTAAAATTACCAACGTTTTTTGGAAGCCTCCTGAGCACCCTTGCTACACTTTCTGAGCTTTTTAGCTCAAAAAAAAAATATACAAGTACCCCTTAATTAAGGATTACACAAAACCAAACAAAAAATATGAAAAAATACTTAACGCGGGAAATTTGGTCCAAAAATTTTATCACAGGTATTTCAACCCTATTGGAATGTGGGGTAAAAATGTTGTCCATGGGGAAGCAAAAAATGTTGTAATCTTGAATAAAATACCTATATGAGTGTCAATACTTCAAAAATGGAGTATATCATTATTGATTAAAAATACCAACCGGTTTCTTTTTTTATTTCATTTTTATTTTATTTAACTATAATTTCTTAAACCTCTTAAATCAAACGAACTTCAATCTCAACAACAAGCTCCTTGTCTCTGGGTATTTACTCTCTGATTCATCACTCACAAAATTTAAAACTCAACTAACACAATCAATTTCACTCAAACAGAAACATTGAAACAAACTGAAAGTCGAAAACAAAACAAAACTGTCTCTAAAACACTTATTCTCTTCTTGAAGTAAGATAATTAATCACATATTTCAAATTCTTAAAAAATCATTTCTAATATTTTATTTCAGATAAATGTCCTCTTCCAAACTCAAAAGTTCTCCAAACAAATAACTGAACAAAAATCAAATTAAAACATACAT
>KN361975.1:1284-15510 GCA_000785685.1 Uromyces viciae-fabae
TAAAAATGAATAAAATAAAAATAAAAATAGATAAAAAAATAAATAAAATAAAAAATAAAATAAAATAAAATAAAATATTTTAACACGGATCAGAGATCTTGCGTGCTACGATGAATCATACCACAAAATGCCTGATGGAAATAGTGTCACTGCCCTTAACGTACCTTCAGGACGTTTTTGACCACCAAGGGGGTGTAGAGACGGTAGGCATAACCCAGAGCAAGCACATCCGGAATCTAAGTTCTGGGCTCTGCACCCTGAATTAAGACCAGTAAGAAGTGCTCACAGAAAGCCTAGTGGAGTAGCAAACTACAATTATAGCGCTCCAACAACAAACGACGAGCCCCAACCATCCTCATAGTTCATCAAGCCGTTGTTTGCCTCGTACACGGTAGTTGCTTTCAGTGTGGATTCCTTGCAACACCAACCCGTGCTTGACTCTGGTGCCTTGCACCACATTTTCAACAGCCTAGAGTTCTTCCATGAGGTAGATGATGTACACATTCCCATAAACATCGGAAAAGGAGGGGATCAGCTTTTTGCAACCAAAAAAGGAACTGCTGAAATAGTTCAAAGTTCAGGAAAGCTGCTCCGTTTGCCTGATGCTCTCTTTGTTCCAAATCTCACCAGATGCCTCATATCAATGGACAGGTTATCTTTCTCATCCATATCAATAGAAGTGAAGGATGGTAAATTCTGAGTCACCATTGGCATCGACAAGGGAATCAATTTTGATTGCAACATTGACAACGACGTATATCAGATTTCCACATTTATAGGACCGATTCCTAAACCAATAGCAATGAATGTTTCGAATACTCACTCCACCACAGGATCATTAGCAGACCTTTGGCACAACCAAATGGGGCATGCCAGCGCGGCCCGTATCAAGGCAATGGTTCCACTTGTGGGAAAGGAAAAGCCAGCCATCTGTGATGCCTGCATGACAGGCAAAATTGCCAGACTTAGCTTCAAGTCACACTTTGATCCAACTGCGCATCCGTTGGAGGTAGTACGTGGGGACCTTGTAGGACCGGTATCACCATTGACCAATGGTGGATCAAAGTATTTTCTTACTCTTCTTGACCAGCATACTGGTTACATAAGTGTCACAATTTTTAAACGCAAATCAGACGCAACTCAATCCATAATTGATTTTAAGACCTTCTTTGAGAATCAGACAGGTCATCATCTCAAGAAGCTGGTCACGGATGGGGGAGGTGAATTTTGCAACAATACCCTTTCTCAGTACTTGACACATTCTGGCATTCAACACAACATATCGCTGACGTACACGCCGCAGCACAATGGATTTGCTGAGCGTGAAAACAGGACAATCATCAACATGGCCCGTTGCATTATGATCAAGTCCAACTTGGACAAGGAGTGGTGGGGGGAGGCGGTGAAGACAGCTGCAGCCACTACCAACTGTTTACCATGCTTGCACCAAGACAAGATCAGCCCCTTAGAAAAAATCTTCCGCCACAAGCCAAATCTGGAATTTTTTAGGCCGTTTGGATGCAAGGCTTGGGTTGTAATACCAAATCAAACTCGGGACACTAAATTCAACAAGATAGCCTGGGATGGGGTGCTCATTGGGTACAGCAACAAATATTTGGCACATTGTATAGTCAAGCTAGAAGATAAAAAAGTGATTGAGGCAAAACATGCCTATTTTGATGAGGCTGTCTTTCCAACATTAATAGCGTTATGACCCAGCTTAGATGAGTATTCAAATCAACCCTTCCCTGATTTTTCCAGTTCCTCTCACTTGCCTTTCCTAGACGAAGAGGAAATTCCAGGTATTGTTGGAGAAGACATACAGCAACTCCAAGAACCTGTATTGGAAGAACAAGTAGATGAAGACTTACGCTCCAACATTTCAGACACTGACATAATCCGAAGTGTCAGAAAACGACTCTGATTCAGATCTCTCTCCTGCACAGGTGGAGGATGCCCCTCGAAAAAATTACTGTTATTGGACCTAGGCACCCAACTGTCATCAACCGGGAAATTGACTCGGGAAACATCCTCACATTTGCGCAGAGGAGCTCGCACTTGTTCATTACAGCAGTACCTGAACCCAGGAACCATTTGCAAGCAGTAACGGGTTTGGAATCCGCTCAATGGAGAGAGACGGAGCTCAAAGAAATTAGCAACATGGTTGTGCATGGAGTATGGATTGAGCGGTCAAGGGGGGATGCTACTCATGTGATACCCTCTACATGGCAATACAAGAAGAAACTGGGTCCCAACAATGAAGTAACCGAGTACAAGGCACGTCTCTGTTCTCAAGGGTTCCGCCAAACTCATGGCTTGAACTTTGACATGTTGTATGCGCCCACTGGACGACCGGGATTGCTCTGTTTTCTTCTTTCTCATGCAGTTAAGCATGATTTATGCATTCATCAACTAGATGTACAAAGCGCATTCCTGACATGCGACCTGGAGGAGAAAGTCTTCATGCTTCCACCACCAGGATTTCCTAATGGTGTGGAAAGATAATTCGTGTCCGCACACGAACTCAACTCTCCGCAGGCTCCTGAACTCGATTATCCTGCTTTATAGGACTAGCTAACCAAGATCTAAGAGTAACTTACGCTCGAGACTAAGAATTCCAAACAAGTTGGCCCTTTCTTATTCCCTTGCGCTTCCGCAGTTCCTCTCCCTAAGAGTCTTGGTCAATGATTTTCCCGTCCCGATAAATTGATTTTCCCGCAAGAGTAATGTGTTGTAACAACCAAATGAAAAAGATTCTTGTTCTAAAAATGTAATGATAAATTGTTGTAATGTAATGTTCTCCCTGATATATTATGCTATATCTCTCCTCTATTTACAACTCTACCTCCCTCCCTTCCCATCCCGCACCCTGTTCCCCTGTTACCCCCTTTTCCTCTCCGTGTACCCCCCCGGTTTCCGTCTCTGCAGCTGTTTTCCCTAATCACCAATCCCGCATCCGCCTTACTTCCGGAACCCTTACTGCCGACCGACGCCACCCTACTTCTCGCAGCCCACCAGTTTGGATTGTTATCCGTTAAACAATCCTCCCCTTCCCCTGCTGATCCGCAGCCCTTAGCACCGATCTACCCCGCAGAACCTTCCTGAGTAACCCACGTCTGATTGCCTAATCCGCATCACCGCTCAGCCCCCGCAAACCTTACTTTCTACTTTCCCTCCGCGTTTAGTATATCTGTTGGTTTTCTATCCCTTTCAGCTGACCCTTTTCTAATTGACCTTACCAGTCATTTCTATTTTTTTATTCATTTTATTCTTATTCATTTCAATTTATTCAAATGTCACATGAATGTCACTACTCCTTAATTATTTCAATCTCATACATTAATTAAAATTAATTTCTCATACATTAATTAAAATTAATTACCAATCTTAAAACTCAATAATCTCAAAACAACTACCTCAACTTGAAATCAAGACTGAACGCATCAACTAAAATATAAAGAATTATCTGCCTGGTCCTCGGTAATGTTGATTTAACACTCAAACAACAAAACAAGATTACAAAACTAATCTTCTTCAAGTTAAAACATTTCTGTTGTTACGAATCTTTCTTCTTTAAAACTCTATTCCATTTTCTACTTGAATTTCAGTTATCAACTCAATCCTTCAAGTAAGAAAACTATCTCTAATCAAACCTAAAATAATCTTACTGATAGCTTTATAAATAGTTGTGTTCTCCAAGCTATATGTCCCAATGTTCTATTTAAAATATTATCTTTATTTTCTATTCTGCTTCCGTTGGTATTTTTTTTCCTTTGTCTTAACTATTTCATCTTAATCCTCAGAATTAAAACTCACTCTTGTTATTATTTATCTGATTATTAACCGTGAAATGAAATAGTGGTTTTGGTGTTAGGCCATCTAAATTCTTTCACGGTTAAAAGCCACAGCTCACTCGATGGCCACAAGCTCAACCAAAATGACACCAACACCAGGGGGCGGCAATAATGTTTTCAGATTGATAACACTAAAAGCGATTGTAGAAGGGACGCCTCTGTGCACAGAGGAAAATTTTTTTGATTTGGAGACCCAAAATGGAGAGTCTATTCAAACTACGGGGAATCTTAAACGTCATCAATAGCTCAACCGCCCAACTTTCATCTGATGTGAATGAAGAAATGGCGGCATATATCTTATCGAAGCTAGACGCGAAGACTCATCAAAATGTAGTTAAACGGAATATAGAAGACAATGCAAAAGTGCTTTGGCAGGCAGTACAGGCGCACTTTGCATCGCGTCAGTCGGCAAATCGAGCAAGGGTGTTTCTGGATTTTTATATTTAACCTTCAAAACCGATGCTATCGAATCATTCGTCACGGATGTACGGATCTACCTCAATAAAATTTCTGAAGTAGGGATCTATTTACCTGACAACATTCTAGCGTATCTTGTCTTATTCAAATTTCCCGACAGTCTTGCACAAGTTAGAACCGGTATCTTACATAATGGACAAACAACGACAGTTGAATAAGTTCTTGAACATCTTCCCCAACTTCAAAATGAGTTAAAAGCCAACAATCAGTCTAATCAAACCTCCCAAATGGTCGGTACCAGTCTATACCAGGAAAAACCAAAGTGCGCCAACGGAAAACACAATCCTGCAGTAAAACAACATACGCAAGAGAAATGTTGGGAGGAGAATCCGGAATTAAAGCCAGACAGATATAAAAACAAAGGGAAAGAGGCTCATTTCTTTAGTTTCTTCTGCGGTATGACGGAAACAGAGTTAGATGAGATTGAAAGAGTAATACTTGATAGTGGATGCTCAATCAATATGTTCAGATTGAAGCAACTCTTTAACTCAATCAATCATCAAGAACGAGGACAAATTAAGACGGGAAAAGCAGGGGCATCACTTGAAATACAAGGAAAAGGATCGGCAGTCTTACCTCTTAAAAACACATTTCTAAGTTTAAAAAACTCATTCTATGTACCCGATGCGACCGTTAACCTAATATCACTTGGAGCCCTACTAAATCAAGGAGTCAATCTGTTCACCGAAATCAGATCCGGCAAAGACACTAAATTCTGGTGCAAGAAGAACTCGGAAGTCATCTTAGAAGGAACAATTCAAAATAACCTACTCAGAGTTCACACAAAGTTAAACAATCAACCTGAATGTCAAGCTATAAGTCATGACAATCTCATGAAACTTCATCTCACGCTAAGTCACACAGGAATAGACCGGATGATCAAATTATTAGGCAAAACCAAAATCGACCCAGAACTTATCAAGAGGTTCGACTGTAAGAGCTGCCATTTAAGCAAGATAACTAGATCACCATTCAAAAATGTCTCAACTCCAACAAAGAAACCCTTGCAACGGATTCATGCAGACTTGATTGGCCGCATCTCACCCACATCAAAAAGTGCTCATCGATTTGCTTTAACTCTTGTTGACAATTACACCGGATATATTGCATCATTTCCTCTAAAAACCAAAAATGAGGTGTGTGGCACTATCAAGACGGTGCTTGACATTGAATATGAAAAAAGGAATCACTACCCCGCTGAATTCTGCTGTGACGGGGGGGGGGGGGGGAATTTGGCAACAAAAACCAAATTAAAATCATTTCCGAGCCATATCATCCTCAACACAACGGTCAAGCTGAACGCGCAAACAGAACAATAAGCAAAGCAGTGCGAGCTGTTCATTCTCAAAGCAAAATTCCACGTAACTACTGGCACGAAACCATAAAAAGCTGCGCGGTTGCTCTAAATCAAATACCTAAAGCTGCCGGTCAACCCAGTCCATGGAGCCAAATACACGGGAGATCCCTGAAAACAGGTTACCTTCAGCCAATTGGAACTAGCCTCACTTATCTTAATCTGAAACGGAACTCAAAATCTAAATGGGAAGAAAAGGAAAGCAGAGGTATACTACTCGGATTTCTAACCGATTTACTCTCATATAGAATCCTCAATCCTACGGGAGCCGTCATATCTTCAAAACATGTGGTGTTTGATAAAAACACAGAAGAATCTTCCTGGCTCAAAGACCTACTCGCGGATGATTTCGAAATCACAGACAACAATGTTGAACCGGAAAAAGACCTACCATCCAGCTCAAATGCTGAAAACCAAGATACTCAAAATGAAAGTATCGCAGAAACTAACAACTTACCTGAAGTCCCAATTAAACTAGAATCAGACAATGAAACTGAAAACGACGACTACTCTGATGCGAATGATGATGATGAGGGAATATCAAATCAAATACAATTACGCGACAGAACAAAACTAAGACCCCCGCAACCCTTTGGACCTCACGGATATCATCTGGATTACCACCCCAAATCTTACAATGAGGCAATCAATATGGAAGATGCCGCAGAGTGGACTAAAGCGATCAAAAAGGAAATCGAAACAATCGAACAACTGGGAGTCTGGGAAGACTACAACCAGCAGGACACCATCCCAAATTTGCTCAACACAGTCTGGACATTTCGAATCAAGACGAATGCCCACGGTGAGCCCCCTTCCTACAAAATCTCGCTTATGTGTGAAAGGGTATAATCAAAAGTTTGGCGTTGATTATTTCGACACCTATGCCCCAACAGGCAAACTAGCATCACTTCGCTCCTTGCTATTGTACGCAGTTGAAAAGAACCTACAAATCCTTCAATTCGACGTAAAAGGTGCCTTCCTGCACTCCGAAATTGAAGAAGACATCTTTATCAAATGTCCACAAGGTTCTACTAGATCATCGAAGATACTCAAATTAAAAAAATCTCTATATGGGCTAAAACAGGCTCCCCTCAACTGGTATCAACACTTGATAACCTGGATTAAATCTCAAGACTACACCAAAAGCGATATAGATCCGTGTTTATACATAAGTAACAACGGGATATCTGCGCTCTACTTTCACGTGGACGATCTAATCGTTGTAGGTGAAGCCGATAAATTCAAGAAGAATTTCCTAAACAAGTTTGAGAACTCTTCGGCTCACTTACCCAACACGCTCCTTGGTATGAAAATAGAACGAAAAGAAGACAAGATTCTGATATCGTTACCAAATCACATTGCAAAAGGACTCGAAGAAATGAAATTATCAGATGCAAAACCATCTAGCACGCCATGCACGCCTGGTATCAAACTTTTACCGGCCACTGATGAAGAAAATTCTGACTTCAATAAACTCAATGTAAAGTACCAATCAGCAATCGGCAGGTTGAACTTCATTGCTCAGCTAGGGCGACCCGATATCTCATTTGTGGTGTCAAACTTAGCCCGCTTTCAAGAAAAACCCACTCTATCTCACTGGACAGAAGACAAGAAGGTATGGAAGTATCTACAAAGAACAATCGATCAACCGTTAGTACTAGGACCAAGAAATTCAAACAATCAAGTAGTAGCTTACAGCGACGCCACGTGGGCAGATGATCCTGATACTCGCATATCACAATTGGGTATCATTCTATTCTTTCATGGATCACCTATCCTCTGGACCAGTAGAAAACAGAGGAATATAGTGAAAAATTCCACTGACTCAGAGCTAAACGCTCTCTCCGACAGTCAAGATGAAGCCGCATGGTGTAAAAAAATGTTGGAAAATATCTGGAGGATCAAATTAGGTCCTAATATTCTCATGATTGACAACAAAGGGCTAGATGACAAGATAAAAAAATTCGGTATCAACTCAAGAACAAAGCATATTGACCTCAAAACTAAATCACTCAGAAATGATTTCAAAGAAGGTTTAATAAAAATTCAACTCATTTCATCAAAAGAAATGATAGCTGACGGGTTAACTAAAGCTGCCACAAATGAAAGCGTCAAAACACTGGTTCAATCTGTCAGTGCCTGAAATCATTGAATGTTAAATCAAGTCGGCGTGTTGGTTTTCTATCCCTTTCAGCTGACCCTTTTCTAATTGACCTTACCAGTCATTTCTATTTTTTATTCATTTTATTCTTATTCATTTCAATTTATTCAAATGTCACATGAATGTCACTACTCCTTAATTATTTCAATCTCATACATTAATTAAAATTAATTACCGATCTTAAAACTCAATAATCTCAAAACAACTACCTCAACTTCAAATCAAGACTGAACACATCAACTAAAAGATAAAGAATTATCTGCCTGGTCCTTGGTAATGTTGATTTAACACTCAAACAACAAAACAAGATTACAAAACTAATCTTCTTCAATGTAAAACATTTCTGTTGTTACTAATCTTTCTTCTTTAAAACTCTATTCCGTTTTCTACTTGAATTTCAGTTATCAACTCAATCCTTCAAGTAAGAAAACTATCTCTAATCAAACTTAAAATAATCTTACTGACAGATTTATAAATAGTTGTGTTCTCCAAGCTATATGTCCCAACATTCCATTTAAAATATTATCTTTATTTTCTATTCTGCTTCCGTTGGTATTTTTTTTCCTTTGTCTTAACTATTTCATCTTAATCCTCAGAATTAAAACTCACTCTTGTTATTATTTATCTGATTATTAACCGTGAAATGAAATAGTGGTTTTGGTGTTAGGCCATCTAAATTCTTTCAATATCCTGAGGCAATTAACTTTGCAGATACTTTCCATCTTTGCCAAAGCTATTTGATCAGCTTGCATGATGCTTTCCACTGCTCCGCATGCCTCTCCACCTTCGCCACTGATACCCGACCCAAATATAAATTCCACAATGGTCATACCATTGCTCTAGAACTCAAGAAGGCAATATATGGCTTCAAACAGTCCTCGTTAGCCTGGTTCAAGAGGCTGAGTGGTTTCTTGTTATCCATAGATTTTCATGCAACAATGGCCGATCCCTGTGTATTCTGGAGGAGTGGGCAAGAGCCTACATGGCTATTTATCCATGTTGACAATATAGTTATCATTTCACAAAAACCAGAATCCTTGTTCAAACAAATCTCCGGTGAATTCAAAGTGAAATACACGGCAGAAGCAACCTTTATCTTAAGGATGAAAATCGACAGCCTTGAAGTGGGTATTAGTGTTAATCAATCACATTACATCGAAAGGAAGCTCATTGAATTTAATTTGGAGTCAATGCCATCATCATCCTGCCCGCTCAACCCAAAACTTCACTTACAAACAGCCACAACCCTTGACAACCAGCGTTTTCTCAATTTGAATGTCAACTATAGGGCCTTGATAGGCTCGCTGAAATATCTTGCTGTCCTTACGCGCCCCGACATCGCCTTTGCGGTCTGTAAGCTTTCCCAATTCTTGGAAAAACCTGGGATGTCGCATTATCAATCAGCGGTTCAGGTCTTTAGATATCTGCGCAGAACAATCAACCAGGGCCTATTTTTTCAACGAACCAATCAAGAGTCGTTTAAGGCGTTTGTTGATGCCGACTGAGCCAATTTCCCCGACACTCCCCGCTCTCATCCTGGTTTTGTCATCTATATCAACACAGCATCATAGCCTGGAAATCAAGAAAACAATCCACCATTTCGCTTTCTTCCACTGAAGCGGAGTACAAAGCACTCTCCGATTGTGGGAAAGAAGTTAGTTGGTTGCGCAATTTAATCATGGAAATCACAAGCCACACATCTTTGCGACCCGCCGAAATTCTTGTTGACAACCAAGGGGCCATCGATCTTGCTCTTAGCCAAATCAGTCAAAACGGATTCAGGACAAAACACATGGACATAAGGCTTCACCATGTCCGGCAACTCATCTTGGATCATTCAATCAAACTGTCTTACGTTCCAAGCGCCTACAATGTAGCGGACGTTCTTACCAAACCCGTCAACTCTCGAGCGATCGCCAAGCTCATCACAAGTTTCAATTGTTTGTCTGCTTCTCGCCTTGATGCTCCAAGCAAGGGAGGCTGTGAGAGTATGAATGCCAGGGCTCCATCGGTTCAAGATGGTAAGGCTGCCTGTCTTAATCCGAAAGCGTAATGAAACGCATACCCTCTCAAACAAGAGGAGATAAGTTAACTACCCCCTTTACCGCTACAGATAGCGAGACTCATGGGGATGCGATTGATCAAGACTCTTTCAGGACAAAAACCACTAATGCAGCGATTTAGCTCTTAAGTGATGAAACATGTTATTGGATGTAAGCACACTATCTTGCATACCTTCTTCTACGAAGCTATAAGTAAACCACCCTGACAAGGCATGCTTCTCTCAGGGAATCACTTGTTGCCACTTTCTTCATCAACAACAAGTCTTGCCTAGCGAACCTCACAATCGCCTTTTATCAATTAATCCTATTCTTTCTTTATCTTCACCTCGTACGCGAGCATTCATCAAAAGACAAATCATAATTAAATATCAAAACATAAATCTCTTATTCATCCTCTAATAAACCCAAGGATAGCATACCGCTTTGCCTTAAGGTACGGTATGAATCTTCTTACTCAGATCATTTGTTTGTCTCATCAAATAGATCACAATGATAGCTTAATTGAGTTGTAGATAGTTAGCATGTTGTTCACCGCACATACTGAAATGAAAATTTTGCCTTAAGCTCTTTCACATCTAACAACTACTTCAACAAAAAATACAATATTAATGTTGGAACTTTCATTCAAGGTCTGACTTGTCAAAAAGTTAAAAAGATTTTTCCAATATACTTATTTTACGTTTAGATGATAAATGAAGTTATATCACGGGAATCGGAAATGGAAGGAATGTCTTCAGCATGTGAATCATTTCATCGACTAGCTGACTTAAACGGCTCGGTAATATTTCACCACAAATCAGAATGTACTACAGAGGAACATAACTTCTGCATAAATTACTTTCAACCAAAATTGAAATCAACCGTTCATGAAAGTCCAAGACTGATTCTGTGGGGTTTCTTAGAATTTTGGATGAGAAATCACAGACCATCCCTATTTAGTTATGTAAAGACCAGAAGTCATGATTTTGCTGTATCTGAGTTTGTTAAAATGCTTTTTAATGATGTTGGTTTTCTTTCTTTTTATCAATTCAATAAACAAGTGAAAAAAAACCTGATTCTTTTGCGTTTCTGATTGGTTGTGCTTCTTACTTTTTTCTCTTTAATTTTTGGTTTTGTTTCATTTCTCATTAACTCTCCTTCACTCGTCGCATGTCGGCATCTCTTAGTTGTACACAAGGTAGGATGGCAGAAACTGATGAGATCACCTGGAGAAGATAATGAGAACGGGATGAATTGCACTGCAGTTCCACTATGAGACAGAAAATGAAAAATGAGGAAAAGAACAAAGACAACAAACTTCATGAAGCGAGTAGTAGTAGGACTACAGCTAGTGTACATGTCACAGAGTATGACATTTTAACGGTTCGAACACAAACACACAAACATAACCCCCCCCCTTGCAGACAACTTGGTGCCTTAATGTTTTCTTCTTTTTTTTAATGAGATTTGACTTAGGGTTCTGAATGAGAAGAAAGAGATAGTGGCAAAAAGAATAAGACGACGGAAAAAGAAAAGAAAGGAGAAAGAAAAGAAAGGAGAAAGAAAAGAAAAAAAAAAAAAAACCCACAACAGAACAACCATTGACATGAGGAGAATCACCATCTGGAGAATAAAAGAGCCTCATGGGAATGAATTCAGAGAAATTAAAAAAGTCTTGTGCTCACATTGTGGCTGAGGTCTTGCGATATTTTTGATTTTTTTTTTCAATTTTTTTTTTAGTCTATTTTTTTGTTAAATTAATGATACATGAAATTATACAAAAAAAATAAAAAAATAAAAAATAGAAGAAGAAGAAAAAGAAAAAGAAAAAGAAAAAGAAAAAGAAAAAGAAAAAGAAAAAGAAAAAGAAAAAGAAAAGGAAACTAATGGAATAAATTAATCATGTGAATCATTTAAAAGATTAATTGGATTAAATGAAGATGATACAGAATTTCTTATACCTTTGAATATAAAAGATAAAGATATAATAAAAATTTTCATACAACTAGAAGATATAAAATTCATTTTTAAAGAAATACTTTTAAGCTAAAAAATATAAATGAAAAATAAAGAAAGAAAGAAAGAAAGAAAGAAAGAAAGAAAGAAAGAAAGAAAGAAAGAAAGAAAGAAAGAAAGAAAGAAAGAAAGAAAGAAAGAAAGAAAGAAAGAAAGAAGATATAGAAAAATGACTTTGTATTTTCTTCTTTTTTTGTTTTTTTTAAATTTTTGGTTAAAAAGAAAAAATGATAGAAATTTATTAATTTATTTGATTGCTGAATTAAAATTTAATTAAAATTTTTTAAAACTTTGAGGAAAAAATATAATTTATATATTATTTAATATAATAGAAATTTTAAATGGGTTTTTTTCCCTTTTTTTATTTATTTATTTACTTATGTAAATATTTATGGATAATTGGGTTTTCTTTTTCTTTTTTTGATAAATTAATTTTAAAAATGAAAATGAATTTTTATTTAATTTATGATATATATGTCTGTATGTATCTTCATATTTCTCAAATGCATTTTATTTTATTAATCAAGGAAAACAAAAAAATAAATCAAATAATTAATTAGAATTCTTACCCTTCCCTTTTAATTTCCAAATAAAACTCAAAACCAGAAAAACCTTATAATTTTTCAGGGATACATATTATTTACATAGTCAAAAAAAAAATATAAAAAAAAATAAAAATAAAGGGGATATATATATACACAGTTTTTTTTTTCACTTTTTTTTCACTTTTTTGTTATTTTTTGGTCTTGTTCTTATTATGATTCTAACTAAATTTGTTTTTAAATCATTGATTTACAAAAAAATTATTATTATTTTACAATTTAACCCAAACACACAAACACACATACACAGCAAAAACAGATTGAATTAAATATAATGAATCAAATAAGTTATGTAATACATTAGACACCAATTATAAATAACTTTTGAGTTTTTTCTTTAGTTTTTTTGGTTAGATTTGTAACTATTTTTTATTTGCAAATACTGGCAAATCCAACCAAAAAAAAAAAAAAAAAAAAAAAAAAAAACAACAAAAAATATAAATGAAAAAGAAAGAAAGAAAGAAAGAAAGAAAGAAAGAAAGAAAGAAAGAAAGAAAGAAAGAAAGAAAGAAAGAAAGAAAGAAAGAAAGAAAGAAAGAAAGAAAGAAAGAAAGAAAGAAAGAAAGAAAGAAAGAAAGAAAGAAAGAAAGAAAGAAAGAAAGAAAGAAAGAAAGAAAGAAAGAAAGAAAGAAAGAAAGAAAGAAAGAAAGAAAGAAAGAAAGAAAGAAAGAAAGAAAGAAAGAAAGAAAGAAAGAAAGAAAGAAAGAAAGAAAGAAAGAAAGAAAGAAAGAAAGAAAGAAAGAAAGAAAGAAAGAAAGAAAGAAAGAAAGAAAGAAAGAAAGAAAGAAAGAAAGAAAGAAAGAAAGAAAGAAAGAAAGAAAGAAAGAAAGAAAGAAAGAAAGAAAGAAAGAAAGAAAGAAAGAAAGAAAGAAAGAAAGAAAGAAAGAAAGAAAGAAAGAAAGAAAGAAAGAAAGAAAGAAAGAAAGAAAGAAAGAAAGAAAGAAAGAAAGAAAGAAAGAAAGAAAGAAAGAAAGAAAGAAAGAAAGAAAGAAAGAAAGAAAGAAAGAAAGAAAGAAAGAAAGAAAGAAAGAAAGAAAGAAAGAAAGAAAGAAAGAAAGAAAGAAAGAAAGAAAGAAAGAAAGAAAGAAAGAAAGAAAGAAAGAAAGAAAGAAAGAAAGAAAGAAAGAAAGAAAGAAAGAAAGAAAGAAAGAAAGAAAGAAAGAAAGAAAGAAAGAAAGAAAGAAAGAAAGAAAGAAAGAAAGAAAGAAAGAAAGAAAGAAAGAAAGAAAGAAAGAAAGAAAGAAGAAAAAATCCTGCTCAACTTGCCTCCAATGGATGGGGGATTGCCTGAAGTGAGTTCAGTGTCTCACATTCTTGGGGCACCTGCTTCATGCTGCCTGCTATATGGTGGAGTGTGCAGATACATTATTCACCTTGAAGATCCTTTTCAAGAGGATTTGTTTTTTTTTTCTTTTTTTTTTTTTTGGCTCAAAAACATCTTTTGCTTGTTTTGAGATTTTTTTTTCAGCTTTTTTTGGTTGGATTTTCCAGTATTTTCCAATAAAAATTAGTGGCAAATCTAACCCAAAAAAACTCTAAAATTCTTTATAATTGGCACCTTAGTGCACAAATATGAAATCAAAATTACAAATTAAAATAATTGAATGGATTAAAAAAATAAAATAAAAATTTATTTGAATTTTATTACATAGTAAAATTAATAATCATATTTAAGAAATCAATTTAATTTTTTTTTTTTTTTTTTACAAAAAAGGTCCCT
>JNCO01004242.1:0-15507 GCA_000785685.1 Uromyces viciae-fabae
ACAGGAGGGGTAAAAAAAAAAGTCAAAACCCCGTGGATTTGGCCCGAACTCCAAGAACCCCGGGGTTTGGGGTCCAGGATGACCCTCAAACCCCGTCCCGAACCACGGGGTCCACCCTTAGTCCTTACATAACAATTGTAAATTACACAGCATTCGTTCTGAGTTAGAACTCAGCATGTCGGTTAAATAACCTTACCAATAAATACCCAAGCAAAAAAAAAAAAAAACGCAAATCTATGCTTTAGCCGAATGCCAGTACCACAGTGAATGATTAGATCCAAATTCACTTTCTTCTCAAGGAATCAAAAAAATCCTAGCCTAAGAATGTTTCTTACTCAAACAATCCAGAAGATTTTCATTTTTATATTAATTTCCAGTTGCATGGAATGGAGCTGGGGACAAGCAAGTGAACTTCGAATGCCACAAGGTGCAGCCTTAGAAAATGTATGCGATCGATCCATAGCATGTACGGTGATGGATAAAAATTGGCCTAAAAATAAGTCGTTCTCTTGTGGTTCAGTGAGTATTTTTCTTCATGCTGCCCATTTCGCTCGCTGAAGGAACATGATAAATTACACAGAAATCTGTCTCTTCCACTGCGTTTGATACCGCCACTCAAGCTCTCAGTGTTGGAATGCCTGAAGCCGTTACTGATGGTATAAACTGGCCATCATCAGCATCTAAAAAATGCTCAGGACTTGGGAAGAATTATTCCAAGCATTTTTATAATAATGGTGAATCCATAGTCATCTTTATCATTTAAAGGTAGTTTAAAGTCGAAAATCAAGTTGACATTGCTAAATAAAAAAAAACGGTTTCACTAATTGCTTTGTATTATTAAAAGGGCTATGGACCATCTACTATATGATACAAAGTGTTTGCAAATGTAAAGATGCTGGACGAGGTACGAAGATCATACCAAAGTGTAGTTCAGCAACTTCTCAAGATCTTTCCGCATGCAATCTCGCGGTGTAAGTGTAATTTTTATTTTATCTAATCAATGAAGAATGGGAATGCCCCCGTGGAAGCCAGGGACTGAGTATAAACTAACTGGTCTTGCCTATTTAATACTCAGATTTAAATTTTGCTCATTGGAGATGAATGGAGCTACTTGCGTTGCTCATTAACAATTTTATTATTTTTGAATTCATTTTGTAAACTCGTTAACAATGTGAAATCTATAACATGGTCAAACATGATTCTCTGTTGTAACTTGAATGGTTTTGTGTTTGTGTGCTTTTGTTAAAGTTCCCTCACTTGTGGTATGCTCTCGGTCATTCTACGCAGTTCGAGAAATGAGAATATTCTGGAATTCCCCAGAAAAATATGAAAAAGTTAATTCCTTTGTTATAAAAATCTCTGTTGTAACTTGAATGGTTTTGTGTTTGATCTAGTGCTTTTGTTAAAGTTCCCTCACTTGTGGTATGCTCTCGGTCATTCGACGCAGTTCGAGAAATGAGAATATTCTGGAATTCCCCAGAAAAATATGAAAAAGTTAATTCCTTTGTTATAAAAATCAGTTCAACTGTGATTCAGGACAGTCTTCAGGAAATAATCACTTGTATACTTCCAAAGAAAGAAAGTAATCAACATGTCCTACTTCTACTACCCTTACCAACAACAATATCAATCGGGATACAACCGGTTCCCTTTCTGTGATGTCACCGACCATCACCGTTCGCCTTATTACTATCATGTTCCCCAACACTCTTCGTTTGATCCACTGGGTCTGACAAATGACTACTTAGGTGATTCTTATCATCCATCTCCAAGCATCTCTCGTGATCGGCTAGGTCGAGATCCACTCGAAACTCGGCATACACGTCAAAACCGTTCACATGGAGCACCAATTGACTCTACTAGCTATGAGGTAAAGCATCTCTCCAATTTATCCTTCAACGCATTCCAATCGTTTGAAAATAAATCGAAACGTGTACTCATTTGGATTTACTTGACAGGATTCCATTAGAGCCGAAAGAGCTCAAAAACTGGCTGAGGCTAAGATGAGGCAACTAGCTCAATCTAAATCAGACGAACAGACCCAAGTCGAGGTCACCCTTCCGGACGGCAGACAATGCGTAGTTCCACTGTCTTGGGCTAAGAAGATGCAATCGAAATATCCCAATGTCTTGACAAACTCAATGATCCGAGCACACCATCCACCCTCATCACCTCCGACAATTCAGCTCGATCAACCGTCAGCGAGTGACTCGGATCATGATAGTGACTTCTTTGTCCTCGATCCCACTCAAGACCCTTCAGTACCATCACTCACCGCCTCCTCTTCCATCCCCATTCGGCAGTCCCCTAGTCCTCAACCTCCAAATCATTCACCTGAGGAGCTCCATTCGGCAGCCCGGCTCATCCAGAAACAATTCAGAACTTATCAATCTTTGAAACAATTGGATCAGATAGAGTCAACATTTGATCAGGTCAAGCGTGAATTCACCTATCCTTCTCCCCTCGATATTACCTTTTTACAATCACATCAGTCTCACGACGCTGCTCCTTCCAAATTGGCATTCAACAACCCTGTTAATCGCCCTGTCCAAGCCTTTGAGGAAAGTCTCACACAGCTGCAAATAAAGGCTGACGCTGTTCTCTCCAGAGGGAATCTCAAAATCAAGAACTGGAGGAAAAGGCTGATCAAAGAAATTGAATCCCAACTCGAACAACTTGATCGATTTAAAAGCGAGGCGTGGAATTTGCAACAGCATGCTAAGGATAAAGGTTCTGCAGAAGTTACGGACTCGAAAATAGAAGATTCAAGTGTTCCTACTTCTCTGACTGGGGAGGTGAATTCGCAACATACGGAGAACGTTGGCGAAGATGTAGATATGAATGAAGAGGTCATGAATACTGATCATGAGAGTGTAGCTTCTGATGGTGATAGTTGAGTGAGGCTTGTTCCTCTGGTATAATATTTATTACGTTAGACTAATCCTGTTCCTTTCTCATGTAGGCCACCCAGATGACGATTCAAGGGTATTAGCTACTCCAACAATTCAACCCGAGATGACTCTCCCTAGCCCTACAAGCCATCCCGAAGAAAATTTCATAATCCCAATCAGTGCACCGCTTGGAAAAAGTCTAGAAAACCTCGTCATTCCTACCAACTTGACTCCAAATTGTGCAGCTGATAACATGTCCTCTCGTATGATCAATCCACTGGTCACACAGGAAGGTGACCTTGTCTGCCCTGCTCCTGTCACTTCTTACAATTCCGAAAATATTCTTGTATCTCCTATTTAAAATACCTGGTTCTATCCATTTTTTATTCATTTTCTTTTGCATCTGGTACTTTTTTTCTTTTCCTTTTCGTCTGTATGATTTTTTTTTTTTTTTTCACTTGAATGAAAATGTATAGACCATTGAGTCAACTTAATGATTTTCCTATTCTTACAATTGACCTCTTTCAAGTTTAATCACGTCCTGGTTTTTCTTTTTATTTTCAAAAGCCTTACTTTCAAACGCTGTTTATACAAAGATTTATTCACGACAAGTAAAACATGTATTTATTTATTTTCTGCAATGTTTTTCCTAAACATCATGTCACATTCAAAGTTCCGTATGAACCACTGGGTTTAACAAATCCAGGGTACCAGTTGGGACTGGGATCTGCAATCTATCTATTTCTGATAATTCTGAGTTTCTGAGTTTCTGAGTATCTCATGTAGTTCTAGCTTTTAGTACAATCTTAGAGACTTAGATTAGGGTATGACTCTTCTCTTTTTTTTGATTCAATATTTTTATATCAAGAAATACGCAATCCCTTAAATCAACCCTCCAAATTTTAATCTAGCAATGTAAAAACTTACTCATGTCTTCTATCACTATATAACTCGTGTAAGGCGGTCTCTGTGAAACTTAACAGTTTTTACTTGCTCAAATATCTCTCTTGATCTAGTAAATGTCTTAATACTTTCATTAACTTCCCCCTTGGGTCCCTTGGGTTTTCAAATATTCTTCAAATATCCGTACAAAGAGAAAAACTATTTTTAATGGCTCTTTAATTTACCAAGTGAGCTGCATACATCTGATTTGATTTTCACCTGGTCAACTCCAATTTCACCAACAATGGTCATGCCTTCATTTAACTTTTTTTCAAGACTTATAGTTGGCGCGAGGGTTAATTTATGACTCAAGTAAAAAAAGCAAAATTCTGAGGAATCTAGGAAATGCTCAGGGGATGTTACATTGTCAGAAGTGGGAGGAATATTATTCAAGTTTAGACTCATGCTCGGTTCAAGTTGATGCTTTTGTTTCACATTATTAAGATAATCATAAAAAAAAAAAAAAAAAAAATTCTAGCATGTAATTAGATTTAAGTTTTTGGGTCAAGATTTCCTCCCGCGAAATTGGAGGGAAGTCCTAAAAATAACGAAATTCTTCTTGTTTTTAATTTCGTCATGAATGTGTATAACTTGTATCTTATGATAAGGGGTTTTGATTAATGACTAAATCAAAAATTATCGTGTAAATGAGTTTCCAATGAAGTTTTATTTTTTATTAGGTACAAGAAACACCGTTTAACTCTATCGAGCAAAATTTAAAACTGATTGAAGAAAATTTAAGTGAGTGACTGATCTTAAGCATGGATACGCATCGAACAACCGAGGAACTTACACCGCAAGGTTGCAAGCTGAAAGATCTTGTGAAGTTGCTGCTTTGCACATTGGCACTTCCGGCGAGCTACTCCGAGAGTTCTGACAATTGCAGATTCTCTCGATTGAATAATAAACGGTAAATAATCCTTACACCCCAGAAGAAATAAAAAGTTTAGGACATCCCATCATTTTTTTTTTTTTTTTTTTTTTTTTTAAAATGCTTTTTTTTTTTTTTTGGTTCTTACCATTGTTATATAAATGTTTAGAATAACGGGAATCAAGCCCTGAACAATTAGCTTTCGCTGATGTCGCTGATGCCCAGGTTGTATCGTCCACTGTAGCTTGTGGTTTACCGACACTGAGCGATTGGGTTACGGTATCAAAAGCTGCTGAGGTTACATTTTGCTGTAAAACGGTCAGAGTTCCTAATTAATTCAATAAAACCAAAATATGGATGGAGATTACAATGAAAGAAAAAAAAAAGAAATATCAAGTATGAATACCAACTGAACCGCAAGTAAAAGTTGTGTTACTAGGCCAACTGTTATCAATCACTGAACAAGCAATGGCTTGGTCGCAGACATTTTCCAAAACGGCTGCGTGGGGCATGAAAATTGCCCATGAAACTTTTTCAGTGAAAATGGTAACTAATAAGGCTAGTAGAAGGGTTCGTAAAACTGGACCAAGAAACATTTTCAAAGGATGATGATTGAAGGAAACCTGGAGCAGATAGAAGTGTAGATACTATATGATAAATTGCATCATAAAAATTATCGAAGTTGCTTTGAACATTTTCGCATTTCCAATTCAGCATTAATGACTCTTCCCTCTACGGAGAAGCGTCAACAGTCATTAGTCATTCATTGACATCACGTGCAGGAGACAGTGGTCTCCACAAATAAACTCAATATCTGGCGAGTTACCTCCTGAACTTATAATGGCTGGGTAACTTGTGAGAGGTATTTTCGCCTTTGGCTGTTCAAGCATGTATCTATCCACATACATTACTTATCATGACTGAAGTGCGAATATTTTGTAATCAAACTTTGGAAGGAGACGCATTCTTTCTCCCAATCCGCTTCTTGATGAAGCAATTTTTCAAGCAAAATCCAATTCCCGAATTTCCTTATCCACTGGAGACCATCCGAACGGCAGCATAATACACAGCTCAAAGTGTTTTAGCAATTGTCTTTAGGTGTAGTTACAACTTTTACAAAGTTTTATTTATTTTTTAGCCCGGAGCAACGAAACAAGTCATCATGATATTTGCAGATTCAAAGGTAATGTGCTTACTACAATGAGATTTTTGATATGCTTTTTTAAGCGGAAATTGTGAAGATCTATGATCATTTGAGGCAATTTATGTTAATTTACAGACTTTTTCAATAATCAAAATCTCGTTTCTGCTTATATTCTTATGTAGATAAATAAATGGGTAATTTTAATAATTTCATCTCCAACGATTTTAAGGAGATGCATTTTGAGACGGGAATTACTAAAGAATGTAAACAACGCAATTATTTTATTTGCCTCCGTTGAGAGCTCTTTGCACATATTCTTTTGGAGTTAGCTTTGTAAAAGATCCCAAAGAATTATTGAGCAATTAATTATTCTACTAAGCCTGAATAATTGAATTTTTCTGGCGTCTAGCTTTACCAAATAAAACTCTCAATGCATGCACCATTGGTCAAAATATTACGATCGGCGAGCTTCTCGCTTCAAGTCGATGAGCTTATCGGGAATCCTACTTCCGTACGTGATCTTCCTCCCACTGGACAGTAAAACCCCTCATTATTTTGTAGGCTGAGTAAATGCACAGCCGAATGTAAAGAGCCGAAGTCGAAAACTTGGAGAATCGAAGAAATGAGATTTAATATGTAGAATCAAACTGTTTCCCACTTCAACTTTCTTTGCTCATATAATATAGTTTGATATTTTCAATAAGGGTTGTAAAATTAATAAGCAGCTCACCTCAACCATCTCCTTAAGAACGCCCAATTTTACTTTGTCCCAACGCGCCAGATAAACGATTTTTTTTTCTTTCTCTTCTTCATACGATGCATAGAGGAAATGCAAAACAAGAATTTATTTTATTTTTCTTCTTGTTTAGTATCTCATTTTTCTCAAACGTAGTTACATTACTTGTTAATTCTTCAGAATTGTACTTATCAGAAAAATTTAAAATAACTTCTCATCCTCAGACTCGAAACTATTATTGGAAAGTGACGTGAGTTAGGTTGGTGTCGTTCAATTTTTAGAATTGAAATTTACAATAATTATTATTGGTCCTTCAGGAACGAAACCGCTGCACCAGATGGCTTCACAAGAAATGTTTTAGTCATTAACTCTCAGTTTCCAGGACCGTTGATAGAGGCAAATGTATGTCACCTAAAATTCTTTTGGAAGTGGAAATTAATTTTCTAAGTTGACTTCTTTTATCGTGTTGAATTTGTGAATGTGAAGGAGGGGTAAGCTCAACAGTTTTTGATTTGAAGAGGAACAGATTCATAAAAATAGGTTTCTTTCATCAAACAGTGATACTCTCAATATCCAAGTTATCAATGAGTTGTCGGCATCATTAACCATTCATTGGCATGGGGCAAGTTGATTTTTTTGTTTTGTTTTGTTTTGTCAATAAAAGACTCGTTTAATGACAAATGGTATCAATTTTAAAAAACTTGCTTTATGAATAAATCAATTGTGCTACGAACATCAATGTGGCCTAAAAATCACAGATTTTTCAAAGAGATAGCCCTTGGATGGACGGCGTCGTTAGTGTTCTATTCGTGCAGTTTAACTCATCTCAATCCATCAAAAAAAAAATTGAAGATGGGTCTTTAATTTTTTTTTTTTTCATACTTCATTTCTTAATATCAAGACCGGCGTTACTCAATGTCCCATCCCACCTGGAGGAAAGTTTACCTACACGTTTAAAATCAATAATCAATATGGGACTTTTTGTAAGTCGTTATCCTTGCATGGAACAGTTAGAGTTAAAAGTTAACCGCCAAGAAAGAGGTCATATACTGACATTAAAAGATTTGGAATAAAGGGTATCATGCCCATGCTCAAGTGAGAGTTTTTTAGGTTTTATTTAAAGCCATGTATTTCTAGATGAAACCGATACATATACGTATAATTTATATTCATGCTTAGAATTTGAACTCGGACGGTATAGTAAGTTTTTTTCTTTTTCTTTTCTCTTTTTTTTTAAAGTTTCATTAACATTTTTGTCCGGAACACGTTAGGCAGGTCCGCTTATTGTGCACAGTGTAAATGACCCTCTTAAAAGGGGAGTTGATTTTGATCAGGATATCATACTTTTGATAAAGTGAGTAACTCTCATGTCTAAAGCAAATGCTCCCCATGGGGTTTCTAACTGAAGCATTGAAACATTTTGGTAGTGATTGGTATCATGAGTTGAGCATCATTTTTTGTCTTGAAGCTCCTCATACTGCGATTAGCTTTGATAACGTGTGTTTGTATGTTATTTAGCACGAGTCAAACAATTTTGGCGCAACTGTTGACCCCTACTGGTTTCAATAACAGTCTCGCAGCACCGTAAGTAGTGCTTTGTTTTTAATTTCATCTTCTTGGGAAATTAATGAATTTACCAATTGAACAATTAAAAAATTGTTTGAATTTTTTAGTTCTCCCGTAAGCTTATGATTGATAAAGTTACGGATTCAAAATTGTGCTTATTCTCTGGTATTAACCTGTATGCCTCTGTATAACTTTAGAATTCAGCCCTCATCAATGGCATTGGCTATTTTGATTGCACAAATGCACCAGAGGGCTCGAAATGTGAAACTCCTACCAAGAGCCTCACCATGAATATACCCGTGCGATCAAAGACGCGCTTTCGGCTGATACAAGCTGGTTCCCATGCTCTTTTTCGTTTTTCGGTTGATGAGCATACCCTAAATGTTACAGAAGCGGATGCCACAGGGGTTGTGGGACCGACGGCAATTCATAGGGTGCCTTTTCGTAGGTAAAAGACATTTGAATTTCTATTATCCTGGTGATTGACTTTTTGCTGTTACTATGATGAAAATTAAATCAATGCAAGATAATGGGCAAAGATATAGTGTAATCATTAACACATTCAACGATACAGCCGGGAGCTCATTTTACCTCAGAGCAGCTATGGATCTTGACTGTTGTATGTGAAGTATCCACAAGAGCGAGTTGAACGATGATCATCTGCGCTAACCTATCCTCTGATTTTATTATCTCTTACCAAGTTGCTTGGCGTAAGCAGATTTTTTGCATAAGTATCTGGCTTTGAACAATGCGTGTCTTAAAGTTCATTCCTTATAGTGGCACCTGGAATTGCGGGGAGAGCCCAAACCGCTCTAGGCATCATCCAAGTCGTCGACCCACATGGTGTGACGACTGCGGAAAATCTACCCCAAACACAAGACTGGTCAGACACTCTTGGAGGAGCCTGCTTGGATTTAGATCCTTCCACTTTTCGCCCCATTGTTCAGCAGGATGCATGCACGAATGTTATAGGAACAGTTGAGTAACTTCCAAAAGGGCTCAAATACAGGACGTGGAATAATTAATCACACTCACAAACATTCCAATGTCAATTGGTAGTTGTTCTTCTCGACTAGTTTTGGAACGATCACGTCCGTGGTTGAAAATACAACCCTGATTAATGGAAGGTTTTTTGTTAATGATACAACTTGGATAAGTAAGTCGAGTTGATCACAATGAATTCTTTATAGCCATGAGTTCACATTTTAAATTTTTTTCTAATGCAGCCCATCCTAATCGCCCATTATTAAACGAGTTATTGGCTGGTGGTCCAGGAAGATTAAATGCAACTGAAGTGGCAGCATTTACTATGGAGCCGTCGGGGTGCTATGATATTGTTATAAATAATTTGGATGCGGCCCTGGACCATTCTTACCACCTTCGTAAGCACTTTATCCAAACTTGAATATTTATTCAAACGGGCAGCTTAGTTGGTATTTCCTCGTTTTAAATTGATTCAAGATGGAGTTGATGTAAGTAACTATTCCGGTCTTTATAGTTATAAAAATATTTGGATTGTGTCCCTTTTTCATTTTTAAATTTCTTACCACAGGGGTGGATCGTTGCTACCGGATCAGGTGCATTGAATGAAAGCACCATTTCAGGTGTACAGTTTAATACAACAAATCCACTTCGCAAAGATGTAAGCTCCATTTAATTTTGGCATACTTATATTTTTGGAACAATTACACGACACGAAGGAGAACCCTGACGCAGTTTGATTGCTTACCAGACGCAAGTTGTGGGTGGCGGGAGCCATCACGTAGGTCAGTAAAATCTGAGATCTATCCAGCATGCAGACATGTTCAACGGACCAACGAAGCTGATCAGAGCTGATCTGTTTTCAAATGACTTTTCAATTTGATACTAGTTCGAGTTCTTGCTGATAATCCAGGTGTTTGGATACTGCACTGTCACTTGGGTTGGCATTTAGCCGCTGGTTTTGCGGGTATGATAGTAATGCAACCTTCAGTACTAAAGACTCTCACTCCTCCGAAAGCTACTCAAGATTTGTGCCGTGGAATCCCTCCCAATGAAACGGATCTTGTAGAACCAGGAAAGAGGAGATAAGGAATTTTTGATACTCCCAGCAGCCTTCGGATCAAGGTCCAACGTCAAATAATTCAACTTGTGCCTATTTATGTGCACTGCAACATATTCTAATTTTCCCCCAAGCAACAACATTTCAATTGAAGATTTAATATACAAATCTTGCTTTCTTTCTTCCTTGTTCTCTTATCATCCTCGCCCAAAAGCTGAACTATCTGCGAAAAAAAAAAAACATAATTTATTTCGAAAAAAACATCAACACTCCCCTTTCTATTTATTTCAATTTAATGTATTTTTTTTTTTGTAATGTTCTCTAGCCATTTACTTGGATACCACTATGTTCGAACAGTTTATGCCTCTGCTCGTTTTTTTACGGGGATAGTATTTTGAAAGACTTGAAATAATGAAAGAAAGTGTGCATCACTTGAAGTTGTCATTGGTCTGATGTTAAAGAAATCTTCAGCAAGACCTCTCTACAGTTGCTTGTAGGCTCTGATGAAATGGATTTTTGGATGCTCCAAAGGTCATGGTCCAAGAAAATGTGAAAAAAGATACCTGTCAAATGTGATGTTGGTATGACCGTATTATTATATTAAGGGGGTATCAAATTTTACATGGTGTCTTTTACGGGGTGCCCACCCCGTAAACCAGAACACTTTGTAAAATTATACATGACTGGGGGTAATGTATAATTTTACACTGCATTCCAAAACAACACCGCAATGTAAATCAATGCACTGTAAAATATAGGTTGTAAATTTCCATTTGCAGTTTCCAATATTGAAATTTACAGTGAATCTCCTCACAAGGTGCTACCCCGTCAAAAGATCCCAGGGTAAAAAGTCATGTGGATCACTCCATTTGTACTTTTGCACACTCTTGGCTTACATTGCATTGTGTCTGTGTAGTAGGTACAGTGTAATTGTTGTATTTATTACTCCAGAGAAAAAGAATTACAACCTATCTCATATTTACAATGTAATTTTCATTTAAACAATAAAGTCTTATTCCTAGTGCTCCTCCTTACCTTGCCACCTGCCGCCACCACTTTTACCTTGGAAGATTGTTCTATAGGCTTATCCAGAGAGCCATTGTCTTTTGCTGATGTATTTTTTGCACTTTCATTTACCTTTTTTCCACTCAAGTGCAAAGTGATCTTCTTCAGAGGTTTCTTTTGTTGTTTTGAATCATTCTTTTCTTGTGAGTTATTCTTTTCATTGTTAGAAGCTGCAAAAAATGGTACCTCTTCTTCATCTGAAACCTTGCATTCTGCCTCCTTGCGTTCTTCTTCCTTGCGTAAAAAGAACTTCAGATTGATATCAGACATAGAGAACTCAGAGACCTCGACAGGAAGACAGAAATTGAAATTGGATTCTTCAAGTGCCAAATTCCAGAAGCTGGGGTCTTCTTCAAATTCTGGGGATTTACTATTTTTTGGGACTACATTGGAAGTATTTTCTTTCTTCTTTAAGTCATCTTCAAGAGGTTTTTTGACCACATCAGGGGTAATTTCTTCCTTCTGTGTTTTGCTTTCAATTTTGGGCACATTTGTCAGTAAGCTCCTTAGATGTACAAACAGAATAATGCCGGGTGGATTTGGATGATTTAGTTGGATGTTTTGAATTGTATTGGTGACATAGAGGTCTTCAGATGGGGCCCAAGCACAAGAATAAAGGACAAAACTTGTGTGAGGTTGCTTTCCTGAAATACTGTTGATGTCCTTAAGTAGCTGAGCATTACCATCATTTAACCGTTCATCATGTAACCAAACACCTGTAATTCTGCCTTCACCACTTTGGAGGACCTTACACCAGTAGTGGTAATGCTGCCAGAAGCCGTGAGAGAACAAGGTGTATGTCTCTCCATTGACCACCAGCTTGGATGGGAAATCCACTGAATCCATGAAGTGGTTCCTTTTGATCTTGTTTTAGAGAGTTGTAACCTCCACAAAAAAATAGAGATGTAAGGGGGGGCCATCGGGTTTAAATTTGAGCAGCAAAACTTCCTTCATTGGAAATCAGAAGGTTCCAGCTCTTCAATATCACTAGAGCCATCATCAACTTTTGTCTTTTGTTTTTTGTTTTCTTGAATGACTTCTCTTTTTCTTTTGCCAAGCCAATTGGGCATTTGCAGGTGCAACCAGAATTAGCATATAATCCTTGAGAAGTCCAAGCGTTGATGAGAGATTGAATATCAAAATTTTTGTTGTTTTCAAAGATCCCTTGGAACATTGGCTTCCTGATTACCAGGAATGTTTTTGACTGAATATTGGATTGATATTCTGGAGTGATTGGGTTAGCAGGATCCAGCTTGCAGGAGAAGGTTTGAGATATGTTCAGATCAAAGAGGCCTTTCAAAAATTTTGGCCCGTTCCTTGTAGGATCCAGAATGAGCTCCATGAAATAGTCACATGAAGCAAAAGCCCCAGGGATAAAGCAGACACTTAGCTTTGCATTCAAGTAATTGAAAATCTTTGATTGTCCATTTTTAAGGATCATGCGAAGTCTTCCAGCCCATGTCAAATTGTATGTTGTGCAGGAATTAAAATGCTTGACAAGGTGAATGAAGAGACAAGTGCCTTTACCATTGGAGTTGCAAAGCCATAATGGACTGTACAAGGCAAAAAGAGCCTCCATTGCTGCCGACATCCAGCATCTGTTGAAAAGATGGGCCTCATTGGAAGTGGTATAGGATTGGTATGTTGAGAAGGAATCTTCTTTCACATTGACCAAGTTCTTGGGTCTTCCTGGATGCTTCTTTTTTTCTGGTTCTTCATCACGCAAAAGAGCATCAGTGGTGTCCGATGCTTTCCCATTGTTTTCATACTTTCTTTTTGTTGGTTTAGCCCATCCCATTGATTGAGCCATGTTTAATTTCATTTTTGGTTTGAGAGCCACATTTGACCGGAACACCTCTCCATACCGTGTTATAATCTTCTTCAAGGAGTTTGACAAAAGAAAAATGTTCTACCAAGCCTACCAGGAGGCACTTTTTCCCTTCACTATCATTGTAATATCATTATCTTGTTGATGTTAATAATAGTCCATAAAAAAGAGAGTAAAAATGAAAGTAAGGAAACAGAAATGAAATAAGTGCTTACCTGATCATATAGTACACCCTGTGCATACTTTCAATTGCATTAGTGGTATCTGGCAGCTTATCATCTCCATTGGGATAGTCCTCCAGCATATTTCTCCTAGATGGGAAGAGCATGGACTGGATATCTGACATTGTCCACCAGTACAGCCACCGTTTTGCGCTTGGAAACAATCACCGTAATTTGTCAATTTTATCTTCATGCGTTATCGTCTTGGGGATTTAATAATGCCTCAAATTTGCTCTGAAAATCAGACTGCAAAAAGGGAGGGAGAAGAAAAGAAGCCCGCTTAAGCAAACACAAGCTAGAAGGGAAGATAATTTTCATTTCCATACCTCTCTATCCACCAGAACATTGGATCTGTTCCTTTTAACACAAGTGATTTGTGCCTTGAAGTGCTGATGACAACCTTTCACCATCTGCAAAGCTTTTCTGCAATCAGATTTGCCAAATACTTCCATGTGCGCATTGATAAAACCATTCACCATCCGCAAAGCTTCCCTGCAATCAGATTTTCCAAATACTTCCATGTACGCATTGATAAAACCATCATGCTGCGCTATAGAGAAATCTACAATTTGCCGAGCGAGCAATTTCCTTTCTGCTGGGGTGAAGTTATCCATCTTGAATTGGTGTAGCAGGGTGGTGAAGTGTAGTTGATAATATTCAATGGTTAGACCTCAAATCCAGGATAGTTGCACTGGAACCCATCAGCCAAAGGGTGTACAAAACATTAAATTAGTGAGAAGATATCCGTTTTCAAAGAAACAGTAAGTTACATTGGGGATGAGCCTTCCTTGATACACCTTTTTACGCTCGTCCTGATCTTGAAGCTGATCTGCCATCCACTTTGACTGGAAGCTAAAATGCTTGCTTACTGGTAGGAAGCTAGCTGAAATGACAAAAAGACCTTGCCTGATACAAGAGAGATGGAGGAAAAAATTAATAATCAATCAAAAATGAATCAGCGGCAATGAAAAAAAATGATGGAAAGACTTAATTTCTCCATTGAAAACATATCTAATAGAAACTTGTCTCCAACCCCAGCCCCTAACTTGTCCGGAACAATATTGAATTCATGTAATATCTGGCGGAAATAGTATCTTAACCAGTCCACATTCACAAAGGACTCGTGAATGTCTTTTAGACTCTGAGAAGGTTTTTCAAGTGAATTGACCTCACCCAACTGAATAACAGAGGAAAGAATGGTCAACTCATAAGATAAATAAAAATGTAAGAATATCAGAAACATACCTCTAACTTCGAGTATCTTAACCGGTCCACATTCACAAAGGACTTGTGAATGTCTGTTAGACTCTGAGCCAGATTTTCAAGTGAATTGACCTCGCCCAACTGAATAACAGAGGAAAGAATGGTCAACTCATAAGATAAATAAAAATGTAAGAATATAAGAAACGTAACTTTAACTTCAAGGCTCCTGCCAAAAGGTTCTTGAGTATTTTTTTTTGGAGTTCATCTTTAGCAAGTCGATCTTGCTTCTTTGCCTCCGGCCACAGATGCTTATGAATGCCCCAATGATGTAAAATCCCCCAGTTTGTTTCTTGATCAATGTCAAACCGGAGTGCAGTTCCAACACATTCCTTCCAAGACACTTTACCTGGGCATTGACCTGCTTTCCCTCTGCATGGTGGATTGATGTTTGTTCAAAAAATTAAGATAAAACCAAAAATGAGTAAGTTTCCCAACATGATGATATTGTTATTAAGATTCACCTTGCTAAATATTTTTGAATTGCTCCTCTCCCTGTTGGTGGTGAACCAACCCATTGACATTCTTCCTGGTCACAAACCATAGCACCAAGGCACCAGATGCGCACAATCTTCCATTTTTTTGTTTGATTGCATCTCCACATTTGAGGTATGGGTAAAATTGACTGATGGAAAGTTGTGAATATCCATTTTGGGTGTCTTGACAAATACCCTGTTTCCATTGGGATAGATTGGGTAGTTTTGAGCATCCAATGTGCACCCATGATCAATAAATGTCTTGAATTCACTCGGATTATTCAGAAGTTGCCACTTTCCGGTTGTTGATTCTTGATTTTTAGGTATTATTTCCATGGTTGTAGAGTCTTGACTTCTTTTTATCTCATCTATCATCATGGGATTGGGCTTACCGTTGTGGAAAGATAAACCGTGACCGCACACGAATTTGACTCTCTGCAGGTTCCAGAACTCGATGATTCCGCTT